>NC_051170.1:61890908-61920908 GCF_013339725.1 Rhipicephalus microplus | reverse complement strand
AGCGAGGCGCAGGGACAGAAGATAGGAAAGATGAACACGGTTGCAGGAGTCCGAGGATGGGGCACCACTGGCGAGAGCTCTTGTCGGCTTCAGGAGACAGCGTAGGGCAAGTCCAGTAGGCCAGAGCTACGCCGACGTCGAAGATCGGCGTCAGGAGATGGCGAAGGGCCAGCTGAGTCGGCCAGAGCTACGCTGACGTCGGAGATCGCGAGGGCACAACCGGTCGGCACGAAATCCAACAAGTGAGTCTTGGGTCCTTTAAGAGCATACGGGCCTCTATCGTTTCACCTCCATCGAAATGCGACTGCCGCGGCCGGGATCGGACCCGCTTCTCTGGCCGGCACCATCGCGGTGGACGGAAGCGAACTTAAGGGTACAAGTCAATCATAACGAGCTTTTCTAGGTTTAAAGGAGCCCTGCAACTCTTTTTGAGCATGGTCAGAACACGCAGCCAATCAGCAGTCGAGGCTCCCGAGAACACGTGATCCAAGTACTATAGCGAAGCACAGGGCCTGGAATTCACCATAAATTCTCAAGGCTAGCTAAATATCGCTTTCTCTTCTTTAGACCAAAGAAGCTATATACTGAAACATATCTGAGTTAACGGCTAAGTACCGGCAATAGCTATGGAGCAGAAACATGGAGACTGACAATTGAGGACGATGCATTGAGCGATGGAAAGGAAAATGATAGGCGTAATCTTAAAGGGGTACTGACACAAAATTTCGGGGTCGAGATAGCCTGCAGAGCCGATTCTCCTAAACATTCGTATATCATCTGCAAGATATCAAGAGCGAATATAGCTTGGAAGGTATCTTAAATTAATTTTGAAGTTTGCGTGAGTGACCGGCTCCATAGCGCTATAGACACCCTCAGACCCCCTACTTTCCTCACGTCACAACGCTGCGGTCAACAGAACAAGTTCCGATGACGTCATAGCCGCCATTTGTTTCCCGAAGTCTACATTTCTCGGCGGCTGGTTGCAAGTGCGTGGCAGTGGCGCACGCTTAGAAAGTTTTGTGTTTTGTGACATTGCAGTCCCGTTTCCTATTCGAAAGTAATTCTTGATGCGGACCGTGCGGAAGTGCGTCACAGTTCTGTGTGCTGACGTGGTCAAGAGCTGCACACGCTAAGTGGCATCAGTTGCAAACAGTTTTTGGAACTATCTCAAACCGAAACTCAAACTGATGGATAATGAGGGGCCTGTAATGAACTATCTCTTGTGTGCTGCAGCAAATGATGTGTCTTGTCATGACTAACAGGCCCCCAGCAACTCATTGCAGCAGAAAAACGCGAGGTCAAAGTTTTTGTGCCAGTACCCCTTTAAGAGACAAGAAGAGAGCAGAGTGGATCAGGGAACAAACCGGCGTTAAAGATATGATAGTTGAAATCAAGAAGACGAAATGGACATGGGCCGGACATGTAGCGCGTAGACAGTATAACCGCTGGTCATTGAGGGTAACTGACTGGATTTCCAGAGAAGGCAAGTGCGTTAGTAGGAGACAGAAAGTTTGGTGGGCAGACGAGATTAAGAAATTTGTGTGTATAAAATGGCAGTAGCAAGCACAGGACTGAGTTGACTGAAGGGACGGAAGAGAGGCCTTTGTCCTGCAGTGGACGTAGTCAGGATGCCGCTGCTAGTAATGATAATGATGATGATGATAATGATAATGATGATGATCCGAGTAGCAGGCGCAAGTATCACGCCATTGTCTGATTTCAGCACGGCGCGGCTGGGAGTGATGGGGGATGATATTGGAGGCCGGCACTTGTTCTTACTGTGCACGCAGGTTCACACTGAAACTCAAACGCCATGTGTTCGAAAAAAAAAGAATAGTAGTTCTCTAGGCCACGAACCGCCCATGAAGTGTTTTCTTACCCTTAGCTAACCCTCACGTACCTTTCTCTTAGCTATCCCGTTCAGCGGGACGAGAGAAGAGAGAAAGAAATTGCAGCGTGTGACAAATCTTTGGCGGATTCTAAATATTTTTTTGCGGCGACCAGTTCGTGAGGGATTAAGTTCCTTTACTGAATCCATTGTATGGCTATTTGGAAAAGTGTTGGAGGGCCTTTATAAGGAAACGGATGTCATGGGCATTTGGAGATATGTGAATGGTTTAGTATGTCTATGTAAAAATCTCAATACTTAAAAGGACGAAGTGTTATGAATTCTGCGACATTAGAGAAACAAAAGAATTATGTGTAGATAAACAGTGCACGTTTGCATTTTGATACACAACATGATCGATGATGGGTTGTAACGTCCCAAAACCTCGATATGATTATGAGAGACAACGTAGTGGAGGGCTCTGGGAATTTTTACCACCTGGGGTTCTTTAACGTGCACCCAAATTGGAGCACACGAGCCGTAATATGCGTCAGTTTTTTTATGTAGTGTATAGCAATGCATGTTGTCTAATCCGATCTACAAAGAAAAAAAATGCTATCGCGCGAATTCCTTAGGCGGCACTGAGTCATTACGCTCGTGACGTTAATTCAAGAAAAGTTTTGATATCGAGTCGAATAATCTCCAACGGACATAACTAATCGAGGTTGAAAAGCGCGATGCTATCCAAACCATCACTTGTGGCTTAAAGGGACACTAAAGAGAGACACAATTTTCGGCGCACCAGTACAATTTCACAATCTCGAAAAACACCACTGATACCGTGACATGACGCTTGGTATAAGCGAAAAAACGCACGAAAAAAAAATGCGGGTGAATAATCCGTCTTGAGATTCCCGATCCAAACACCATAACGTTATCAATTTTTAAGGTGCCTACTGAGTCCAACGTAGCTAACTGAAATAGATAAAAATAAAGTTTATTGCCATCTATCTATGGGTGCCATAGATCTAGCGTACGAAGTTTCAGAAAATATCATCGAGCCGATGCCGCCAAAATACGATAAATACATTTTGAAATTAGGGAAGTCACGTGCCAAATTTGGTGCGAAAGCTAAAAGCAAAACTTCATTTTCTTTGCTAATAATTACCTTAGGATAATTTAAGACATGGCATTAAAGTTGTTTGAGTGCCATTTATGAATGTAAACCAAGGGCTTGTTGGTATTAGTGCGCCTTGATGCTTACTCTTTACACTCGCAACTATCACTCTTGAAGACCATACACAGGAAACACAGCATTGGAGGAGTAAACTCATTTTGCTTAACATTCTATGGCTGTGCTATGACTTGCACAGGCTCAGCCGTACATTGCGCACTACATCGCAGTCTTGCTATATATAGGGCTATATATTCCACACGTCTTGGATTAAAGTCTTCGCGCGGCCTCTAAAGGCAATGAATGGCTCACTAGTTCAGATGAGCCTTTGGATTACGACGCTTATATAAGTGCACGCTCGCATGACTTTTGCAGACCAAGAGCCTTCCCTACCCTTCGACGCCCTCGGGGAGGGCTTAGTTGGAACAGGATGCAACTGAGTGGAGCTGGAACCGATCTCTTGAAGGCTCTCAAATATCTGACTGATGTCTTCGAGAGACTTCCCTTTGGTCTCTGGAATGCACGTGTAGATAAAGATGACTTGCAGAACAGTGACTAAGGCGAACATCCAGAAGAGACCGGAGAAGTTGAACAGGTGGACAAGGTCCTGAAACTCCTTGGTAATAAGGAACTCGCAGAAGAAGCAGAAGGCGGTGCTGACGCCGGTGGAGAAACCACGCGCTCTGGGTGACAGGATCTCGCCCATAACGACCCAGGGCACCGGACCGATGCCGAGACAGAAGGCGGCTATGTATGTGGTGAGCGACGCGAGCGGCACGTAACGGTAGCGATGGCAGAATTCGCCATTGTCCATGTCCTTGTAGTAGAAGAAGCAGCCCAACAGCGTCAGGCTGGCTGCCACAAATAGGGAGGAGACCAGCATGAGGCAGCGGCGACCCGCGCGGTCAATGAGTAGTGACGCTGCGAGCGAGGCGACTACTTGCACCACTCCTAGCATAATCGTGCAGTCTGTGGCCGAGATATTTGAGCCGGATGACTCGAAGATCTTGACTGCGTAGAAAGTGATGACGTTGATGCCGCAGAACTGCTGAAAAAACATGAGCAGGAGCGTGTAGGCGAGTGGCACTGAGAAGCTGCGCTGCAACAGGTCTCCAATGGCAGTCGGCTGACGCAGTATGCTCGCCTCGATGGCCAGGCACTCGACCTCCGCGCAAACTTTCGGCCCGTACAGAAAGCGCAGAGCATCTAGCGCTTTGTTGCGTTGGCCGTGGGCCAGCAGCCAGCGGGGGGACTCGACGGCGAACGCCATGGCGACAGCCATCAGCACGGGACACACGGTGCACAGCAGAGCGAGCGCCAGCCAGTCGAGCCACTTGCCGCTCACGAAGACGGCCAGCACGCCCAGCGTCATGGCCAGCTGCACGCCGGAGCCCAGCAGGCCTCGAACGTTGGCCGGGCTGATGTCGGCCACAAACACGGGAACCGCCAGCGAGACGAGGCCGCAGCAGAAGCCGGTGAGCACGCGGCCGACGAACATCCACGGAAGGCTGGCGTTGCACAGCGCGATGCAGAGGCAGCCGCCTACGAAGCCTAGCGACGATAGCTGGATGGGCCGCACGCATCCGAAGCGTTCGATGAGGAAGCCGCTCACCAGGCTGCCCACGAGGGCGCCCACGGCGAGCACCGAGCCAAACCAAGTCTCCTGGGAGCGCGTCATGTGGACGCCTTGGGCGGCCATGCTGGCTAGGGCAGGTGCCGAGTAGCCCGTGACGCTGCCCATGGCCACAGAAGCGAGCGACGCCGAGCCAGCCACGTAGTAGAAAGCGGACAGCTTGAAGGTAGGCTGCATCGAACTACACCGGCAACGCCACTTATTCTTCTTCTTGTTCGCCCTAACACAGTGGCTCACACCCACTGCATACGGACTCGGCCAACACTGGACGGTTGTGTAGCTTTATATAGTCGTTAAAAGGACACTAAATAGCGAAACAATCTCTTGCGTATTTCTAAAATAAAATTTCCGAATCCCGAAAACACCGCTCTTACCACAACACGGCACTTAGTAAGCGAGAAAACACGCGAAAAAAAAAATGTGGGTGAAGGCGTCATATTCCCGCACCAAACAGCATGACGTCACGAATTATGAAGGAGTCTACTGAGTCCTACGTAGTGTCTGATGAATAAAAATGAAGTACAATGTCGTCTGTGGGTGTCATAAACTTGGCATACGAAGGTTCAGAAAATGTCATCGAGCCAATGTCTTGAACATTCGGAAAATACATTTTAAAGTTTCTGACCTAACACGCGGAGATTTCAGCGCTACATTTAAAAATGAATCTTCATCCTTAATTTTCCTCGCTAATAATAAACCTATAATAGTGAAACATATTACATCGTAGTTCTCAGAGTGCAGTTTGTCAATCTAAACCAAGTCATTGTTTTTCCTTGGTGTCCCTTTAAGAATAAGATAACTTGCAGAATGGTCTGTGGCCTATTTCTTGCCTACTTTGGTATTAAAGTCGCCCATAATTATAGTCTACTGTGTCTGCACTTTATTAATTGCTGACTTTATATCTTGATAGAAGCGTTCTACTGAATTATCATCATGGCTTGATGTAGACGCGTAGGTCTGTGCCAACTTCATCTTGTACCTTTTGTTAAACTTAATTATGATACATGCCTCCCTCTCACTCATGCTATAGTATTCTTCTATGTTGCAAGCGATATTCTTGTGTATGAGAAACACCAATCCTAGTTCTTTTCTGTCAACCAATTCACGGCAGCGTAGGACTTGTCCGTTCTTCAGCACTGTATAAGCCTCATGTGTCCTCCTAACTTCGCTGAGCCCTATTACCTCCCATTGGACACCCTCTAACCCCTTGAATAGGATAGCTAGACTAGCCTCTGTAGCTAGCGTTCTTTCGTTGAAGGTAGCCAAGTTCAGATTCCAACATAATAATCCTGATTTGCAGAATAAATTCTACTGTACTGTGAAGTGGAATGTAACACAAAACTTGTTACAAATATTAATAAAAGCTAACAGAAATTTTGTAGACACATGTATATAAACAAAGGTAACAGTAGCCTGTTTAGCTTGATAACCTATTTGTTTCAATAAGAACGGCTGCCTTTCCTCTCCTCACTGTGGGTAGTTGTTGATGTTCGCCTATTGATTGTGGCGCATACCCACAATGGGGGATTGGCCAAGAATCGAGGGGTTATAAAAATTATTGTAGCGTGAGTTACTCTGGCCTCGCTGAGCCAATTTCACGTGGCACTGGTCTGCGCATGCGCAATGATACTCCGCTGCCACCACGCGCGGCTCGTCGCCGGTGTGCGCGCAATTCGATGCGCTGCGCAGACGATCAGTGGTCTCACGCACCGGAGCCGGCATCTCCCTCGCACTCGGCATCTCCCTCGCACTCGGCCGCCGCCGGTGTGCGCTTTCCAGAGGAGTGCCGTCATAGCCTTGGTAGACATGTGGACGCCGACGCGCGCGCCTTCCCTGTGCAGTCGCCATCTGACACTGCGCTGGAGCCGCTTGATAGTGCCTCTGGCTGGCGTTTGCCACTGTGGCATAGCCATGGAGAAGGAGAGTGCAAATGCTGCTCAACGGTGCAGTAGAGCGGAGAACCTTAACTCATTGGATCCCGAAGTAGTTGCCCGGCAAAATAAATATACATGTGCCACATAATACGTATACCGTGTGTAAGTCATTGGAGCAGCTGTAAGCACGATAATCAAGCTAATTCTAGACAATCAGGAAAGCTTCCCAGAGGAGTGACGTCATGGCCTTGACAGATATATTGGCGCCAGCGCGGGCGCTGCTATGCTGTCACAGAAAGACAGACAATTCCAAATACCGTGTTGGGGCCATAGAGACGGCAGCGTGTTACTTCACTGACCACCGAGCCGTCTTTGAGGCAATAGAGAAGCTACCTGGACGTTGAGCAGAAAATATACATGTGCCACATAATACGTATGCCGTGTGTGTGTCATTGCAGCAGCAGTACGCATGATAATCAAGCTAATCCTAGACACTCTGGAAAGCAAAGAATAATCAGCTGAACCTTTGCTAACGCTACGTATATCCGGGCATAGCTGAGCTAAGCCACTGCCATTTTGTTAAGATTTAGAATAATGGAGATATAATAGAAAGATTACTGATAACCTAGGAAAGTGTGGTGCTTGATGTGATGCATACAATTATTTAAATAAAAAACGAATTTATTCTTAGAATAGAGCAATAATCTTATTTTATGCGTATATAATTTTGTAGACATGCTAAGAAAATAAAACAGGTTAATTAGGCAACCTATTAGTTTCAGCAATATAGTCCCAGACGGCCGCGAATACTCTCGCATTAGAGAACCCAGAAATGGAAGCTCCAAAAGACAAAATGACAAGCACAGATAAGTCCATACCAATATTAGGTAAAGGTATTTATAAAAGGGTTTTTCGTAATGTGTTAAACCGCCTGCAAATCAAAAAGAAATGATCTATTGTTTCCAGTTCCTCACAGAACGCGCACAGTGGCGAAGGTGCCTGATCAGACCTGTGTTTATAGAAATTAGGTTTGGTACCCGGAAACGCAGCCTTGTTATAGGTACTTCTTGTTTAAAAGTGCGGCAAAAGTCTTTTCGCCAGGGATATAATCAATGGAGATATTCTGTAGAGTTTGTTAGTGTTGTACCTCTAAAGACTTCCATAAGCGTACGTGTGCGGAATCGAGCAGCAGTCACATAAGCGGATGATGGACAGTGCGGTAGAATCGGTTCGCTAATTGACGACTTAGCTAAGGAATCAGCTATTCCCTTCGGAAATAAGTCTTTATATCTAGGCACTCCAACTAATCGGAGTTTTTTCAATTGTGCAGGCACTAGTGCACGGAACGCCTTTGTTACTTGATTATCAGCACCAACAGAAAGTGCCACACAGAGAGATAAACAATCTGTTAATATGACAGCTGATGTAATTGATGTATCTAACTTGCGTTAGTCGAGCACTACTGCCAGAAAATCAGTGACAAAAACGGGTATGAAATCGGGTAGCTGGTGTTCACCTATTGATGACGACGATGACGATGATTATGATACTCCTAGGATGATCAGCAGCAACCGGCTCACGGCAGTCGACAAAGAGTCCGGTCAATCATATAGTCCAAAATTTTAAGTGCTGATAAAGGCAGCAACAACACAGAGTTTTAGAAAAGCGCAACGCAAAGCTTCAAGTCTGCGTTGCGCATGCGTCGCACGGTAACACCCTGCAGTCTCTCGTTGAGTGGCGCAAGCTAACGCTATGCCCGTAACGACTGCAAGCTTTGCGTACCGTATTCTAAAACTATCTCGGCAGAGAACAGGGCTTTGCGATAGGTGGCGAGACACTCGAAGTTGTAGAGGAACGTCTACTTAAGAGTCATGATCAAGGGCGCTGCTATAGAGGGGGTGAGAAAAAGCTGGAGCCCCACCCTTCAGTATTTTCGTCTGCCCCGCCCTATTCACCTCTCAAGAGCAAACATACACAAAGAAAAACCCGTTACCCGTTTTCCTGCTCCTCTGACTTGTCGTGGATGTCCCATCTCTGAAAAAATCCTGGCTCCACCCTTGGTCAGGACAAGTAGTAACCGTGGAGCCGAACAATGAGAGTGAAATAACTAGAAGAATAATGATGAAAGGGAGCACATTCAGCAAGCATTTTTAAATCACCAAAGGTAGTCTACCACTATGCTTCAAGAGGAAGGTGTTTGAACAGCTGCAAACTACACCAACATTCAACATTGTTTAATTCCAGGAAAAAATACAGAATTTTTTTCCTGCGGGAGGCGAAGACTAAAGGCTAAACTCCTGACGAGGTCTCACCGGTACTAACGTATACGGAGCAGAAACCTGGAGGCTTACAAAGAAGGTTCAACTTAAACTGAGGACGATGCAGCGAGCGAAGCAAAGGAAAATGATAGGTGTAACCTTAAGAGACAGGAAGGGAGCAGAGTGGGTCAGGAAATAAACGGGGACTCAGGATATCATAGTTGGAATCAAGAGGAAATGGACATGGGCCGGGAACGCAGCGCGTAAGCAGGATAACCGCTGTATCCCTGTACCGCTGGTCATTATGGGTAGTTGACTGGATTACAAGAGAAGGCAAACGCGAGAGAGGGAGACAGAAAATTGGGTGGGCAGATGAGATTAATAAGTTTGCAGGTATAACGTGACAGCAGAAAGCACAGGACCGGGCTGATTGGCGGAACATGAAAGAGGCCTTCGCGCTGCAGTGGATATTGAAATGAAGACGATGTTGAGTGGTTGCTGTGTCAAGTAGAACGGCGAGCTAGTACTCTTGATGACGATGATGATGATCCCCGGAATAATGCCACAACCCACCACGGCGGATCGGCCACGAAACATGCGGCGGAGGAATTTGTGAAAGAAAAATGAAGAAAAAAATAGGGGAAAAAGAGGGAGGGGCGAAGGATATGCGAGAAAGATAATCTGCAGGGGAGCGAAAATATTTGTATTAAATTAGCTGTATTTTCACGCAATGCTACTTAAAGTAAAGTTTATATGAACTAATTAATGACCACTCCTACTCAATCCCTTATTTTTCCGTGAATGTACTCGGATTTGGGTGCACCTTGAAGAACTCCAGGTGATGGCCACTCATACTCAATCTCTTATTTTTCCGTGAATGTGCTCAGATTTGGGTGCACCTTCAAAAACTCCAGGTGGTCGAAATTTCCGGAGCCCTTCAATACGACGTCTCTCATAATTATTTGGTGGTTTAGGGACGTTAAGCCCCACATATCAATATAAATTTGTTTTCGTGAATTAAAATGTAAGGCTTAAGACCAACAGCGTATATAGGACTTTCGGTGTATAAGAGTAATCACATAGTATTAGGAGCCTCGGTCTGCTTGTTACGCAACTGAAATGATGAAGTTCAGTTTAATTAGGAACACTTTCACATTCATTCACTTTTTTATTACAGTAGGCAATTTCGCTAGGGAAAGCATAAAACTATTGCATACGTAATGTAGCTCAGTTCTCTTTTTTTTATCTGTTGGCCCGCATTTCTCATAGAAAGTGTACCTAATTATTCCGGGATGTCAGTGGCACATCCCACTGATAAGCAGCGATGAATATTGCCGCATGAATTCACGTGGTTTTCGTGTGGAAGAGGACGAAGAAGTTGGGACTGGGCCGCTTTTGTTTTCCCTAGCTTGACGAGCAGTTCTGCGGAAGGTTTCCTTGAGTAAGACAAGATTGGTGACAAGATTGGTGACAAGATTGGTGGAGCTGCTGGGTACGACAACTGACGACGCACCCCATGCACAAGAGCCCGCCCAGGAGCCGGAACACAAGCCCTGTGCCCGTGGACACGCCAGTTCACAGAACAAGCCGCCGCCAACGAGGCCTACCACCAGAGACACCGGCACAGCTTATCCATAGAGCGACTATGACTTCGCCTCAAGGCGTCATGGAAACTCCTACGTCGTCGGCACCAATTTATTGCACTGTCCAGAACCCGCTGATGCCTAGTCCCTTTCACGGAGAGCTGTTTGAGGATGTGGACGACTGGCTGAGCGAGTTCGAACACGTCGCAGCGATCAACTACTGGGACGAAGCCGCCAAACTCCGCAACGTCTACGCGTGTTTGAAAGACGGCGCCCGAACGTGGTTCATGAACAGAAGTGATGTCTTGACATCCTGGCGCGAGTTCCAGCATCGCCTCTTGGAGACCTACCGGAGCCCCGACCGCCGCGATCGTGCTGAACGTGCATTGCATTCACGCATCCAGATGCCTAATGAGACCGTCACCATGTACGTGGAGGACATGACGCAGCTTTTCAGGCGAGCGGATCCGGCAATGCCAGAAGAAAAAAAGCTACGCTATCTGATGCGAGGCGTGAAGGAGCAGCTTTTTGCTGGTCTAGTGCGGAGTCCTCCGAAGAGTGTAGCAGAATTCCTGACCGAAGCCACTACGATGGAGAGGGTACTTCATCAGCGGTCAGCCCTACTCAACCGGCAAGTGAATTCTGCATCACCTACTGAATTTTCCGCCAGCTTCGGGAGCAACAGCATTGAGTGGATTCGCGAAATCGTCCGCTCCGTCGTCCGCGAGGAAATCGCGAAACTACACGGGGCGAGACAGCCGGAGGTAAGCAGCATCACCAATATTATTCGGGACGAGGTCCAGCAGGTGCTTCACAGCCGTCGCCCTCAACCAACGGTTACAAATCTAGAACCACCTCCTGCGTCCACTGATGTTGGGAACCGCACATATGCCGAAGCTCTGCGCACTTCCATGCCGGTCTCAAGCCCTGCAGTCCCAATCCAGACGATGCCGCCAGTTTCAATTCAATCTGCGCATGCTGGTTTGGACATCGACGGTCGCCGTGCCCCTCCGCGGAAGTCCGATATTTGGCGTACGTCGGATAGAAGACCCCTCTGCTTCCATTGCGGTGAAGCCGGTCACATCTACCGGGAATGTCCATACCGACAACTTGGACTGCGCGGTTTCTCTATTCATTCGCCTCGTCCCCTAGTTGGTCAGAGGCCAAGAGAAATTGAGGACTACCTCGCGCAGCAACGCCTGCCTTTCTCACGGCGTCAATCGCGGTCTCCATCTCCACGACGACCCGCAGCTATTGGACCACGTCTCAGTACGATGGCACGGGGACGTTCCCCAAGCCCTCGTCGGGAAAACTGAAGGCAGCGACCTTCGGGGGCGAGGTCGCTGGGACTAAAAGTGCGGAAGACCTCCTATCGACGCTTCCACAAAACGCTGCAGACATTGAATTGACGTCTGAGTGCAGTGCGAGAGAAATGCCGGATTGTGCGTCTGAACCCAGTGGCCGAGTCTCACTCGACATTCCCGTGCTGATAGACGGTCTTCAGGTTAGCGCATTGGTGGACACAGGTGCAGATTATTCTATTATGAGCGGAAAATTGGCAACCAGTCTTAAGAAAGTGATGACACCTTGGAATGGGACGCGTATTCGCACTGCTGGAGGCCACGTTATTACTCCATTGGGTCGCTGTACCGCAAGAGTGGAAATACGCGAGTCAACGTTTGTGGTAACCTGCCTCGTACTACGCGACTGTTCTCGTCAGCTCATCCTTGGAATGGACTTCCTTCGAGAGAATGGCGCGATCATAAATCTCCGCGAGCGAATGGTGACTTTCTCGACGCAACTTGCAACCGATCGAGGCGCTGATAGCTGTCGTAGACCTGCGCTGCGTGTTGCCGACGAAAGCGTGACGTTGCCTCCCCGAGCGACTGCTTTCGTAGAAGTCACCTGTGAAGACCTCCAAGACGGTGACGTGGTCGCCGAGAGCAACGTATCCCTTTTACTGCTTCAAGGTGTGTGTGCAGTGCGAAGCATTCTGCGTGTGCGTGACGGACGGTCGCAGATACTCGTCACAAATTTTAACTTCGAGCACCGACATCTTTTCCGCGGCACCACCGTGGCCTTCGGAGACCGTGTAGCGGATGTCACCGAGTGCTTCGCATCCGAGGAAATGGTTGATGGAGATAAGTTTCTGGACCACATCGACGTCAGTTCGAAGCTTTCGGACGAGAAGAAGGCCGCACTGCATACCCTGCTGAAGGAATTTAAATCTTGCTTCGCCTCTTCATCTAGAGTCGGTCAAACACCCCTCATAAAGCACCGAATTATTACCGACGATGATGTTCGCCCAATCCGCCAGCAACCTTACCGTGTTTCGGCTAAAGAACGCGAGACTATACAGACGCAGGTAAAGGAGATGCTTGACGACGGGGTGATACAACCGTCGAGCAGCCCGTGGTCCTCGCCAGTCGTTCTAGTAAAGAAGAAAGACGGAACGCTGCGATTCTGTGTTGACTACAGGAAACTCAATAGCGTCACAAAAAAAGACGTCTACCCGCTCCCACGGGTTGATGATTCTCTCGACAGGCTACGACACGCGAAGTATTTTTCATCGATAGATTTGAAGAGCGGCTATTGGCAGATAGAGGTCGATGAGCGAGACAGAGAGAAGACAGCGTTTGTAACTCCCGATGGGCTTTATGAATTCAGAGTTCTTCCTTTCGGCCTCTGTTCGGCTCCCGCAACATTCCAGCGAATGATGGATACCGTTCTCGCTGGCTTGAAGTGGCAAAGCTGCCTTGTATACCTTGATGATGTGGTCATCTTTGCCGAGAGTTTCGAAGAACATCTGAAGCGTCTAAGAATGGTTCTGGAAGCTATTCGTTCGGCCGAACTCACGCTAAAACCCCAGAAGTGCCATTTCGGCTACGATGAGCTGAAATTTTTGGGACATGTTGTGAGTGCGGATGGAGTGCGGCCTGACCCAGAAAAAACTGCAGCAGTCGCCACCTTTCCTGTGCCGTCAGACAAAAAAGCGGTGCGGCGTTTTCTCGGCTTGTGTGCTTATTATCGCCGATTCATTACCAACTTCTCGACGATAGCCGAACCGCTCACGCGACTCACCCGAGATGATGTACCGTTTGCCTGGACTACAGAGCAAGAAGCAGCTTTCACAGAGTTACGGCAGCGAATGCAAGAGGCACCTGTTCTTGCGTATTTTGATGAGGACGCTGATACCGAAGTTCACACGGATGCAAGCAACGTCGGACTTGGCGCTGTCCTTGTACAACGGCACAACGGCGTAGAACATGTCATAGCTTACGCCAGTCGTACTCTCTCTCGAGCCGAGGCCAACTACTCCACTTCAGAGAAGGAATGCCTCGCAGTCGTGTGGGCAACGGCAAAGTTTCGACCTTACCTCTACGGCCGTTCCTTCAAGGTGGTGACCGATCACCATTCGCTGTGTTGGCTGGCCAATCTCCGTGATCCGTCTGGTCGTCTCGCTCGGTGGAGTTTACGCTTACAAGAGTTCGACATCATGATTGTGTATAGGTCTGGGCGCAAGCACGAAGATGCCGACGCACTTTCTCGAGCACCCGTGGGACATCCTGATATGGACTCGGAATATGCTGATGGTTTTCTCGGAGCCCTCAGTGATTCTGACTTTATGTCTAGACAGAGAGCCGATCAGGAATTGCGCCCTATTATTGATTCCTTAGAAGGCCGAAATTCTCACACTCCTCGGCGCATCGCTCGCGAATTGTCATCCTTTTGTCTAAGGAGGGGCATTCTTTACAAGAAAAATGCTCGAGGTAGCAACAAAGCCTTCCTCCTCGTTGTACCAGCCGACATGCGGGATGACATCCTACTCGCGTGCCACGACGAGCCCACGTCGGGACACTTGGGCTACTCGCGGACTCTCGCCAGAGTGCGCCAGCAGTACTATTGGCCACGACTTTCGACCAGTGTACACCGCTACGTGCAAGGCTGCCGCGAGTGCCAGCGTCGCAAGACGCCACCCGTGAAACCTGCGGGCCTTCTCCACCCTATTACACCACCACGGACACCTTTCGACCTCGTGGGAATGGACCTTCTAGGACCCTTCCCTTTGTCGGCCACTGGTAACAAATGGATTATAGTGGCAACCGATTACTTGACCCGGTATGCTGAGACAAAGGCATTACCCCGCGGCACGGCGTCTGAAGTGGCGAAGTTCTTCGTGCAGCACATCGTCCTCCGGCACGGCGCGCCGTCATGTGTGATTACGGATAGAGGAACATCATTTACGGCACAAATGCTAGAGGACATTTTCAGACTGAGCTGCACGAGTCACCGAAAAACAACGGCTTACCACCCACAAAGTAATGGACTGACGGAAAGGCTCAACAAGACCATAGCGGACATGCTGTCAATGTACGTGGACGTGCAGCAGAAAACCTGGGACGATATCCTCCCATACGTCACGTTCGCATACAATACGGCAATGCAGGAAACAACCCGATTTTCACCTTTCCACCTTGTTTATGGACGCAACGTACAAACGATGCTTGACGCTATGCTGCCGTACGATAATAGCGATGCTCTTTCTCCAGAAGCCGAGCAATACACGCAGTACGCCGAAGAGGCTCGTCAACTGGCTCGCGTGAACATCGGTCACCAACAAGACGCAGATGCACGACGTTACAACCTTCGCCGTCGAAACGTCGCATACCACCCGGGTGAACGAGTGTGGGTGTGGACTCCTGTCCGACGACCAGGCTTGTCTGAAAAGCTTCTGAGCCGTTATTTCGGACCATACAAGGTTATCCGACGTGTGAGTGACCTTACATACGAAGTACTTCCGGACGGCACAGTGTCGTCACGTCGACAACATCGGCCCGAAACTGTGCATGTCGTACGACTCAAGCCGTACTACACACAATAGTCTCTGTGCTTGCGAGTTACTTCGCAAACGTGACAGTGATCTCATGTGGTGTTTTTTTTTTCTTCTTGACTCTTCCACTGGTGCTGTTGTGTTCGCGCATGGTCCAAGTGCTTGTGCGCCCTCTTTGTTTTCCCTGGCACTCACTTTGTGATTCTCTGCGTCAACGCGTGTTCTAATTATGGGTTTTTTTTTTCTTCTTCTTTTATTTAGAAGCATCGAGTCGATGCTTTTTAAAAGGGGGGACTAATGCCGCATGAATTCGCGTGGTTTTCGTGTGGAAGAGGACGAAGAAGTTGGGACTGGGCCGCTTTTGTTTTCCCTAGCTTGACGAGCAGTTCTGCGGAAGGTTTCCTTGAGTAAGACAAGATTGGTGACAAGATTGGTGACAATATGATTCCTTGTTTTCTTAAGAAAATTTACAGTGGTCTACATCGTCAACCAGAGCTTGATAATAGATAGGAGGTGTGCTCCTCGTGGACTTCGGCATTCAAACATATTCGGTCGAGTTACTTCCTGCAAGCCCGACTTGGTTTATCCGGGAATCGATTTGGGGGGTAGTGGGGCTGTGGTAGGGCGTTTTCAGTAAACCAAAATATGTAAACTTCCACGCTCAGTACTTTTACCAAGATCGGTTTCAACGTCAGTAAGACGATCAATGGGGCTATAGTTGGTACACGTCGTAGTCGCTTTGTCTCGTATACTGTTCACCTTGTGTCTTCCAAGTCGATTGTTTTAAAACAGCGCATATATTTAGGTCTGAACCCCTGTCACCGGCATTTGCAATCTCATAAATGGCCATAACGAACGCATAGGTGCCACGCTGCTTGAACAAGTGAAGAAGATGCTGCTAAATTATTCCTATCTGAACACGATATGCGTTTCTGTTGCAGTAAACGCTATCGAACATCGGCGTACATTGCCTCCAGGCACCATATTTTACACGCTCCCCTGCACTAAAAAGTAGCAGAGCATTATTGAATCATTGAATAGTGTACAGTGCGGGTGATGAAGCTGCAAATTTGTGCTCTATAAAGTGATATGAGCTGGATTCGTCAGCTTTTCGCAAAATAAAAGAAGCCAGGACGGCAAAAACAATACTTAACATGCTATAAGAGCTAAGAAGCCAAAAAGGTTTGGTCCAGTCGAGTTTGCAGCAGCCATTGGCCACTGATGCCAGCAGTTGCAGGGGCTTATGATTGGAATTTTCCTTGCTATCAAATTGTGCAGTCAGTGGTTGCGCAACGAATAGAAGTACGAGGCTTGTACCTTCGCACTTTCCTTTTTCGCTTCACTAGATTGGCCAAAGATAATCGATAACACCTGTTTTCCGTTCGTAGCGATTTTATTGTTTGCATAAACGTAGATTCGCCGACACCTGTTTTCTGTTCGTAGCAATTTTATTAGTTACATAAACGTAGATCAATAACAACAACAACCACCGGAAATAAGTTGTGGAGCGGATGGCCGGACGGAATACAAGGTGCATGAGGCCGCGAGTCCTTTTTTTCATGCAAGATTTGGTGCCATATTTTTGACTTTGGCGCAAATGCGCATATGCCGGTACAGGTTGCCGGACTGGGTGAACGCCTTGGCGCAGCCGAAGCAGTTGTACGGTCGGTCGCCGGTGTGTGTGCGCTTGTGCTTGTTGTAGCAGGAGACGTCGCCGAAGTCGGCACCGCACACCTTGCAGTGGTAGGGACGCTCTCCCGTGTGGCTGCGCACGTGCGTCATCAGGGAAGAGTTCTGCACGAAACACTTGCCGCACTTGATGCACCGGTAGCGGCCGTCAAGTTTGCTGCGGTGTCGCAACTCGTGCAACCTGTGCTTGCTGGACGAGTTGAACCGCTTCGAGCAGTATTGACAGGTGTTCCGTTCAACTGCCGCCTTCACCTCCACCACCGCTTCTGCTGCTTCTACGGGAGAGAAAAAATCAATTAATCAATGTATATGGGGATGCTGCACAATCAGTCAGGAATCAGCCATGTATACAGCGAAATTGCCACATCTGCGCAACAGATATAAGTAATATTTCAAGGTAAGCGTTCATAATCAAAGGCGACTGCAGAGTGCCTATTCAACAGAGGGCATTGAAAGAGCCCGTATACAGCACAGGACAAGCTCCACCGAAATGAGACCACCACGATAGTCGAACCAACGACGTCTGTATATCTTGTTCACGTTAAAGAGAAACAGTTGCGGTGAGCTTAATGAACTCTTATTAAAAGGAGTACTGCCCCGAATTTGAAGGCCTCGCAAAAGGAACATTGTTTGTTTCCTTGGTATGGAGTGTCGACGCTCTCCAGACGTCAGAATTTGACAACAAGTGTAAAATAATTTATTGCGATTTTAAACTTTTCGTCACAGAGCATCTGCAAGCTATATCTCCATTTCGATGTAGAAATCCCGATGATTTGAGACAGTTACTGAGTTTGCGAGCTCCGCGTCCTGCATTCAGCCTAAATCGCAAATTCACTTTCAGGCTCATCGTTGTTTACGTGCACCACTAACAGATGACAAGTTTACCACGTTGCCAGTGGCCGTCTTCTAGTGACCTCACACTGCACCGGCAAGCCACTGACAAGGCACCCCCTCAATAACGAAACCAAAAGTTTGTTTAGGGTAGCTGCAGTAAATAAAATATATTCAGTGCGTTCCCAGACACCACAATACTGTCCTACACCAGGCCTTTTATTTAGAGAAACACTCCGAAAGTATTTAGAAATCATGTAAATAGTAGGTTAAAACGGATCTCGCCGGCACTCAATCATGCAAGGTGTCGTCGGTAAGGAGTCTCACTGCAGTCCCATGATGCGATTCGCAACAATGAAAGAGGTAGGATAATTTAATAAAATAAGAACTTGTACAATTAACCTTGCGCTTGACAAGTAATTGAGAAGGTCTCGCACGTACCATTGACGACGACTTCACCAGCGAGTCCCCACTCCTCGAGCACATCGGCACTCTCCTGGATTCGCAAGGTAATCCGCTTCCGGATGGGCAGGTGCGCACTACAATGAGAAAAATACAATGAGAACAGGCTCTCGTAAACGAACAAGCAGCAATGTTGAAAAATGATAAAGTTCAAACTTTATCCTGGGCATCTTGCGCCACGATTTGCACATACACTTCGATACGATCTCACGCGGCCTGTATTTCGTAGCGATGAGAGATGCCATATTCTATTCTGGTCATTTCATCTACCACTCGCAGACGTCTGAAAATTTCGATAACGTGGGGCAGACCGTTGCTTTGACCACTGGCTGGACTATGAAAAGTCGGTAGCGGCAGTAGCGTCGCCAAAGACGCTCTCTACAATATACCGCTCTTGTGCTCGGCAAAGTAATTGCTGTTATACTTTCGCATGAAGATCACAAAAAGTAACAAAAAATCAATCAAAAGTGGTAATTTCAACTTTGTACCCTACTCAGAAAGCCATCCCTGCATCTTAGTTCGCTTTAGATAGCACTCCGGTTTCAGCCGTAGGTTTTAGCACGTATCCGTGGCCTATTAAAAGGCGAAGTCGTTCACTGCACCACGCAAAAGGTCATTGATAAAAGAAGGGGCCAAACATGCAATACGAGATGAGCATGCAGGCTATCTACAGCTGCAATAATGACCAATTCAAGAAGTCACTTAAGAAAAAAAAATCCTGCAGTGTTTCCAAGACAGCCCCACCGCGGTGGTCTAGTGGCTTAGGTACTCGGCTGCTGACCCGCAGGTCGTGGGATTGAATCCGGCCTGCGGCGGCTGCATTTTCGATGAATGCGAAAATTATGTTAGCCAGTGTGCTCAAATTTCGGTGCACGCTAAAGAACCCCAGGTGGTCGAAATTTCCGGAGTCCTCCACTATCGCTTCTCTTACAATAATACGGTGGTTTTGGGACGTTAAACCCCACGTATCGAATGTTTCCAAGACATTTAAACTAATTATGACAACGCAGGCTCATAGTACTAACAAAGTGAAGAGTTACGTTGCAGGTCATTTATGTTACGTAGCCTCTCCCGAAGACACATCTCATGCAACTTCAAAAATGGAGTGAGCGGGGAAACGAAAGCTCGTTGTTGAATAAGTAGACGCGTCGTTTTAGGTTCGCATCGTCGACGGATTGGAAGAATCGGGTATCGAAAAACCAAACTGCGACTGAAACTTGCGAAAAGCGAAAAGTCATGCGCAAGAGCGGACAGAAATACAAAGAAATCGTAAAAAAGAAACAACTGCTGCACTACGATGGTAGTAAGTAAACTCAAAATCGGGTACTTCATATAAAGCTACCAGGTATGGCAGTTGTACAAACACCGGAGCCGCTAGAGGAGCATCTGTAACCGCAAGTCGAATGTGCTGAAAATATTTGCGTCAATAAATCAGAAGGAAACGCAAAAAAAAAAAAAATTGAGATGCATACCTTGGAAGTTGGTTGACTCCACGAAGATCCATCGAGGAAGACGGGGCTGTGGCAAATGAAGTTTGCTAGGACACGATCAACACTCGCCCGAGAGAAGACGAGGAGTGACGATCATTCGCAGGTCAAGAGCACTTTCAACTGCAGCATCGTAATTAGCAGCTCCTGTAGCTGAAGCTATTCTTCCCCAGTCCCTACGGCAGAGAAGTGGTTCCAGGGAAAAGCTGGACAAGGTATACTGTGTACGCGACACTGGACTACCGCAGAGCGGATTCTGATACGTCAAAGGTCGAAACATTCGACCTAGGGAACACCGCGCACTTGGTCCCTGTGGGGCAGCGCCATCCGTGCGTACACCTAAAGGGGGCGCTGCGATAGGCTCTCCCTACGTAATGAAGCCGTTTGGTGAGGAGGAGGAACACAGGACTTTGAAGCGGTGGCAATAAAGGCGTAGAGAACTGGCTGTACCCGCATGACAGGGACGCTGCACCCCTCTCTTTACCTCCTTTCCTCTATTTCCCGTCTTTTTCCGTGTCCTTCCTCCCCTGAACACCGCCGCCTCGAAGGGTAGCCGGCGCAGAACCACCAGTTTCTTCTCGAAGGAAGAGAGGTGACCCGACATGGCATTCGGTAGTGTGCGAAAAATAAAGGATGGCGCTTGCGGGATTCCGTGCCTAACGGTTGTGCCGCCGCACGCAATGTCCGACGCCAGCGCAGCTCTGGCCGACTGGTTCGCCCTCCGCCATCTGCTGACGCCGTGAAGCTGTCGCTGAGAGCGGTGCCCCGTCCTCGGACTTGCTCGACCGTGTTCATCTTTCCTATCTTCTCCCTACTTCTGTACGTGGGTCTCTCTGTCCCTGTCTCTATCTCTATCCCTATCCCTTTTAATCCATCCTTATCCCCATCCCCCATGAGCCACTGTTGAGTGTGGCAGCTTGGGCTAGTTGGTATGGCATGACGATATTTATAGCGCGAGAAAAAGACGACGACACAGAGACAAGAAGGACACGTGTCTTTCGTGTCCTTCTTGTCTCTGTGTCGTCGTCTTGCTCTCGCGCTATAAATATCGTCACGCCACTGTTGAGGTGTCGCACTATTATGCAGACAGTTACAGGGCTCACATTTATCTTCTTTTCTCTCATTTAAGAATCACTTCTTGCCTCATATTCTAATGAGTGCTGTAGCGTGTGATTTTTTGTAGGTGCATTTATGCTTACAAAAGAAAAAAAAAACAATGCACTTTCTTCTATTGATAAAATTATAAACCTGCATAGCGCTTGCGTAGCCACGGATTAGCCGCAACCTCCTGCAAAACAAGATGAAACCGAAATACCTAGTGTTTAACGTTAAAATGCACAGTGAGGTCTACCTAATTGCATTTAAGAAATTCAAGAGCAAGCTTAACGACAAATTGCGGAAGGCCAAAGAGTGCTATTAATTGGGATCGTTTTTTAGGTTCTCTGGACAGCGACATCTTTTATGTAATCAATAAAATTATTTGTTAAACAGCCATGGAAGGAGAGCGCCAGTCGGTAACATTATTGGCCACGAGATGATCATTACTGGTGGGGACATGGCAAATGTCTTCATTTCACATTTAGTGCAGGTTAGCGCGAAGCCCATTTACTGGTACGTTGGGCTTTGCGCACACTATTTTTTTAGAAGCCACAGATAGGGACGACGTGTGCTTTGTATTCGTGGTTCTAAAGTATTCGTGGAGCCGGGACGTTGGTGGTATACAAAGTGAGTGAGCACAGGAAGTACGCAATTGATTTTATTGTGGCAGTTTCGGTGCACATATCTTTCTGCATCGTCAGGTGCATTTCAATTTAAGATGCTGATAGCACGGCTGATTCCACTGTAAAATTAATGCTTTAAAAGGACTTTAGTTTCTCCGATATAAACCCATCCTAACAAAAGCTCAATGTGGTGTTTCAAGTATGAAACGCTTCTCTGAGTTTGCACTGATTAACCAACGACAGTACTATAGCTACGAAAGCGTGAGGATAAAAACAACAACTAACTGTGGGTGACCTTACTAGTTTTACTGAGGCGTTCGATTGACTGAATGATGGGTTCTCAGACGTCGTGCCGTTGTCAGATAGGAAGGAGACGCGGCGCCGAAGCGCTTTGTCCCAGAGTCACACTTAACTCATCAACCCATCATCATCCTACGTCTGTCCCGGCACTTCCTCCCCCCCAGAGTCGTGTGGGGGGGGGGGACGATTTGTTTCGGGCAGACGGCCATTGTGGCCTTGGGTCGCCCCAACCGCTTTCCTTTTCTATCAAGTGTGCCGCATAACCCCTAACCTTTTCTTGAGCATGAGGACAATCAGAAGCGGGGAAGAAAGGAGAGGGTGGCATTTTTCCTATCTTCCCCCGGTGCCTGTTCGCGAGTCGCCCACCCACACACAGCGGCAGGCTTTAGACAACGCACAGCGAATGTGTTGACGCCAACGAAGTTCCGGTCGTGCAGAGGCCTCTTTTACCTTTCGCCGAATTAAAGAAACGGTGCCAGTCGCACAGCGAAACGGCTGTCGACGAATACACCGATGGTAAAGCGAAGCCTAAATTCGTGTTTCGAAACATAACAGACATCGAACACTGGTAAATCACCGTACATGTGTGCCACCTAATCGCCGCCGTTCCATGAGCCACGAATAAAGCGCCTATTAGGTGCCCATGTGGTTACACGCGGTTTAACGTTCACGTGTATGACTTACCAAAGCTCCGCATGTTCAGTCGCCACAGATCCACAGATCGTGACAGCTTCATGGTGCGTATTAGGCCACGAACCTTCAGTGATTCATGGGAGTCTCTCACAGCCCTCCGAGGCCCGACTTGTGTATCCGGTGTGCGATGGCTTTGGTGGCAGCAAAATGAAGCGCAAACTTCCTTGTCTCTAAATAAAATAGCTTCTAGTGGGGGTGAAACAGCGAAGGGTTGCACTCGGTTCAACCGATTGTAGAACCTTGAGACGTCCATCATGGAACCCATAACTCTTGCGGAACCCAGTTAGAGAAGTCATGATCTCAGTCTCAGAAATTTGGAAAAAATTGAGCCACTATATAGTGTACCCGGTCTGGCTCTCAAACTCTTTGTTTAATTACGCTGTCCTCTGAGAGATGTCATTGACTTCAAGGGCAAGGGAGATGCATCGCGTGTGCGAGGGAGAGGAGAAAGGCACCCCCTCGTCTATGAACGCGGAGTTTGAGTGGCCCTTTCAACACACCAGCGCCTTTGATTGGAATTTGGGTAAACAGCCGAGAAATATATTGTGCAAGATAAGAGACTTCACGTGGTGCGTGCCGCGTTGATGCTGGTTACTTTTTTTTTCGTGTAAGTTGTGACGCGTTTTTTACCTTGTATATTACAGTTGTTGTTGTGCGCCAATGTACAGTAGAGTCCCTGAAAAGGATGGAGACCGTTTTATGGAATCAATCGACCAATTTGTTTTTAAACCTGACCCCCCAACTCGAACCGATCGGCTATGCTTCAAATCGCGAGTGAACGAACGTCATTTCACATCTATTTTCACCGTTCGTTTGACTGCAATACCCGAATTCCCTCGATCGCCTTCACAATTTTAACCGCCTCCCCGACACGCTGATTGGGCACGCAGTGGTCGCGGACAGGTTTGTATATACAATATCTACCTCTGTCTGCAGGTACGTGCTTTGATATAGCGCTTACCCATAATGAAGTTACACCTGAAGACGCACCGGTTCTTCAAGTGGTTTTTGTTAATCCGCGCCAGCCAAACATGCCGGTGCTTTTCGGAAAATCGCAATGTGCGTTCTCCATTTTAGGTAATAACTTCCGGCAAAGAGAACACCCTGACGCTCTGCTCCCTCTTCGTCGACTGCTATATCAACTTGCCTCACCAGCAGCTGATAATTGCTGAAACTTGCATCGTTCGGCAAAACTGAACGGGCGCATGCACGAGGAAACAACACGGAAGCGGTCAGCCACGAAGTCAGTAGATACCCGGGCATGTCGGTGACGCATTTCGGAAGTGACGAATCGGCGCTGTGTGACGCACGTGCACACTATATATACTCAGGTGTGTCCCATGATTGACAATATAACCTCGTCTCGCCCCCTTGATAACAATAATTATAAAAAGAAGGTGGTGGCCGATTCAATCAAGAAGACGACCAATTGAGAATAAAATAAATGGAGCGTTTAAAAAGTCATATATAGGTGCAGTCTCCAACTGGCGGGTACGCCGAAAATATAGCCTTTGAAAAAAATATATATATCCTCTGTCGCTTTAAACGGGGATCAACTAGTTGCTTTCACGTTCACAGTCCGAGTGAGTTACAAAGTGGGAATTCTTCGTGCATCTCATTTCTGATTTGACAAAGTCCGTGGCCAATCCTTTTCTATTGACTAATCTATCAACAATGTCGATTGAAAGGAGCAGTGACCGCCTTTCAGCTCATCGTATCCGTTTCGACAGCACTCACTCCTCAAAATTTTTCTGAGCTCGTCGCCCTTTCTTCTAGAAGGCAAGGTTAGCCACCTTGACACGGAGAGACGAGAGCGGGGGTGGAATGGCGTCAGTGTGTCCATGCCGATCCTCGTCTTTTTTTTTTTTCATGACGCCAAGCGCCGAGAAAAAGTGGGGAAAGGAAGACGCTATTTTCTGGACATTCCTGGAATGCTGTGCACTGATGGGCCTTCTTTTCCCTCACTCTATTATTTCTCCCACACTTCTCAGTGCACCGCAGCTGGCTGCAGCTTTTCTGCTGTGCCGCCACGCCATGTCGCCTTTTTCTCCCTAAATGGAAGGGGAGGAAACTAGAAAGGGTTAGTCTGCTCGTACGTGTGCCATTCGACATAGGGAACGAAACTAACGTGCCAAGTCGGAGTTGTCCAGGTAGGTTTGTAGTGAGAAAAAAATTGCCCATGTCGTAAGAGCTTTCCGAAATTTCATACCTTTTTGTTCCTGCTGAAGTGTCGCTGAAATGTCGTGTCTTGAGCGATGCTCCTCGCAAGTTTACACGAAGTTTACCCGTGCACAGCGGTTCAGCTTTTAAGGTTTCGCGTTTATTTGAAGAATTGCCAAATGCAACGCAGATATCAAGGTGCAACATTTACAAAAGGAGGGGCCTTCAATCAGAATGGGACAAAAAAGTAAGCATGTGAATATATTAACTTACGAACTTGAATTCCCTATAAAAGCACAAATACAGTAAATAAGTAGAAAAACAGAGAAAAAAACATCAATGTAAGATATCCAAAAACTGATTGATAGGAATCAACGTGACCAAAAGAGGCATGTTCGGGAACAGTCTAAAACCTCATGACGCAATATCAATAGAGGCAATACGAGAACTTAATGGTACTTAATTAGTGATGATAGCAGGTATGTTTTTAACAACAAGCAAATGCGGTTTCATGATAACACCCTTAATTCGGCGTTTACAGTATTCTAATTAGAAATTATACTGAAAGAGACAGCTTGCTTACCATAATTCGTAGCTGCTTCAGGTAGCAGAAAATTGTAGAAAATAGCAAACATAGTCGTTTTCTTATTTTAGTGAATCGATGGCATCAATTGAAACTTGACGATTGAGTACTTTGTAGAGCAATACAACGCAGGCTTTGTGCATGCAAACAGCAGGAAGAACACTAAATTTTAGAAAGAGCCTCGAATAAGGGGCTTGGATGATGAACGTGGCGGTTCGAAGGTTATATTTTTGAAACGCCTTTCAGGAGGCTTACTAAACGGGATATGCGAGTGAATTAAGCATTTTCCGAAGCAGGAGTAATACAATGTCTGATATGTGTATGGATAGCTTCAGTGCCTATGCTTGACATTTGCAACCCTTGTATCATTTTCTCGTACAGATAGACATATATTGCCGTGTTGAGGAATGGACGCTTCTATTACATTCTGATTTCATTCCGGGGAATTATTATTTGCCGCAATTTAATTCCTTTTAAATTTTTGAAATGAAAAAAAAACGACCCATTCCCACTACGGGGATGCCGGGGCCGTTCAATTTCATTCCTTCAATTCCTCGAAGTAGGAAACGCATGATAGTTATATTGAGTTCAGAATGAACGACACCATAAATATATTGTCATGAGATGTATTAAAAACTGCAAAAGTACGCAAAACACGTTACCAAGGTCGAGAATTAGTAGCTTGGTAGAATCTCTCGGGCAGTAAAACCACCCCACTAAGTCCCATAGGAGCAGTCCTCCCAAAACATATAGTATATTTGCGTGGTCATCATGTTTGAATGAATTGTGATATTTAAATTGTTGAAGCTTAATCTCGGGCAGTAAAACCACCCTACTAATTCCCATAGCAGCAGTCCTCCCGGAACATATAGTATATTTGCATGGTCAGCATGTTTGAATGAATTGTGATATTTCAATTGTTGAAGCTTAAATTTCTTAATGCTAAACTGATGACATAAGGTATATCCTCATGTTGAAAAAAGCAGTCTTCAATAAGACTGAAAAGTTTTGCCCCGCGTTTTGAGTGGTCCCGAATATGAAGAAAACCAAAATTTACTTAATGGTGAACAAAACGTTCTAGACCTGCTGGTTAAGAGTGTATAGCGAGAAGCAGAGAGACGTGATGAATCTCGCCACTTTATTCTTCGGGGCCAAAGCAGAGCGGTGGCGACTTCCTGCGTCCGTAGCACGAGGACTCGGTTCTAATCTCTAATGCGCGACTTGAACTCCGAGGACGAGCTGCACGAGCACTGAGACTAAGAAAGGATGATGATGATTGATGAGGATGAAGGCGCCAAAAGTGCATCACCACTCGGGCCTGTTGCGCCTTTGCATCCAATGCATAACACAAGGCCGCACTTCTGCTCATCATCACTTAAGTTTGTCAAGCGCGCCTCGTAAGCATGGATGGGTGAGGAGAACTTCGTGTTCGCCTGTGTGCACGTATGCAATGTCTTTCTTGTCGCAAAGGCTATTTGCGTGTGTCAACTACTACAGTGCTCGTGAGATAAAGTGTCTAGTGTATTCGCCCCTTTCGCGAGGGTTATTAATGAGAGCTTACGTGCAAGAATAATTTGTTTCTCCTTTCAAGTAGGCTGTTAGGATAATGCATTTCTTTGTATGCCAACTTATGCCGTGGTTTATCTTTTACAAATTGGTAGATTGTTCACACTTTTACATCACGCCTATCACGCTTTGACTAATTGTAGGTGCACCTCGAGAATGCGTTGTGGCTTTCGACTTCGATAGAGCATGTACTCAGGCTTACATGACTAGTTTAAGCATATTACAGTAGTAGCCATTAAGGGTGTAGCAAAATACGCTCTTCCCCAATGTCCTCTTTACTTGGCGATGCGAACAGAAATGTGTCTCGAGTTGTAAAAACCCAGCGAAGTTACAAAAAAAAGATAACGATAGCAAATAACGATGGCAATGAAATAATCTACTCCGGAGCACTGGGTGGGCGGGATTTGCAGCTCTGTGATGACCAGCAGTTATAAAACCCGAATTATGACTGGACGGCTCCTGGAATGGTTGGTTAAAAAAAATAACGATAGCAAATAACGATAGCAAATAACGATAGCAACGAAATAATCCACTCCGGAGCACTGGATGGGCTGGATGACCAGCTATGGGATGACCAGCAGTTTTAAAACCCGAATTGTGACTGGACAGCTCCTGTCCTGGAACGGTTGGTTTTAAAAAAAGTGATAATTGTGACTGGACAGCTCCTGCCCTGGAACGGTTGGTTCTAAAAAAAAGCGAGATATTATATATTGTGCTTCACAAACATGATCTGCTCAAGCATGAACTGCTGGACGCAACAGCCTGTGTGGTAGTGCATTATGGGAGTGCTTCTCTAGCCGCCAACACGCGCGGTAACGGCAGCGCCGCAACCCCCCCCCCCCCCCCCCCCCCTTGCTGGAATAGAGCGAACGTGGATTTCGACGCGTGGGTTTTCTTCGGGAATCGGGGAGGCGCCGCTGTGGCCGTAGTTACGGGGGATTTCCCGATTCAAGCGGCTTCCGGAACCGATGCTTTCATAAGTTTACTCTCTCTATCCATCTGAACGGAGGGGCAGTGCACACATCGTGTACGACTGTGTGGCACTGCGCCGTATTCCCGACCGGGCTGCAGAAATTAGGTGCCTTTCTCCTCTTCTAACCAGTACCGCTACCACTGTGTGCTGCGATGACACGTGGACAGAGTCTCGGGCGAAGGCGCTCATGTTGACAAAAGTTGGGTGAGGGAGAGTACGAGGTGAGATTGTACTGAACAAAAGCATGGCGCCAGCGTTAATACACATCACAACTTAAAGGAGCGTTTTTTTTTTTTTTTTGAACACGTGTCCGAGTATGCCGACAAAAACAGTAGCTAGCACAAAGGCATGAAGGGTGTGAAGACAAGAGATGGCTGGGGTCTGTAGCTGGGGTGCCGCCGAGGGCAAAAAAAAAAAAAAAAAAAATCACACGGCGTGAGGGGGCATGCTGCCACCGTAGTTTGGCTCGACCGCGGTTGTGCGAAAAATAGAGACAAACTTCGGAGGAACACAGTGAATAAAAGAACAAACTAGAAGTAGACGCGTTGAATATAAATGTATCGTGCTTGTAGTCTGCGAGCCCATTTTAAAAATGTTGCTTCACTGTTAAATTCGAGGCTGTGATTCACTGATGTCCGAAGTTTGAAAAAAAGCACGAAGTTTGAAACAGCACGTAATGGGTGCTTAATTCAATTTCTAATCAACGCATCCAAGCATTGTCCCCACTCCATTGAAGGGTCGTGAAAATGTGGAATAAATTTGGGACCATTCCAATTCCGGAGTGGCAACACCGCAACAATGATATATAGTAGTATAACAGGACCGCACCCAGGAGTTTTTCTTTTTTTTTTTTGGGGGGGGGGGGTGATTTAGCTGTGTAACGGCTAACTATATGGCAGGTGGTGGTCGATGTGAAGGCGTGAAAGTACTTTAGCATCACCCGAAAAGTGGAATCATGAAAAAAATTCGGGGGCGTCAGCACCCCCTCAAGTCCCCCCTACTTGGGTCCCTGTACTATGCTAGGAAGGAACCTTTTTTGTGCAACGCCCCGAGCGGCGTCAGCGTGGGCGCTTGCGCGTTCCTTCGCAAGCGCGCCAGCGAATTTGGAGAATTAGTGCCACGTGTTTTTGGTAGAGGATCTGTGCCGATAGTTATAGCGCGAGAACAAAACGACGACACAGAGACAAGAAGGACACAAAAGACACGAGCGCTGCCTTTTCGGTCTCTTCGCTCACTCTCTCCTTCCACTTTCCTCTCTGTGCTCTAGTCTTTTACCCCCTCCCACTCTCCTTCCCCTGTGGACTTCTGCTGAGGTGTCGTACCTAGCTGCAGACAGTTTCCGAATTTGCTTTTCTTTTCCAATTGTAAGACCCCCCCCCCCCCCCCCCCCCCAAAGATGTTTCGGCGTGGCGCCGTGGGATTTCCGACGTGCAAGCTTAGAAAGCGCCTTCGAGAAAGGTCCATTCATTCATTATGCCTCCGCTACTGCCCGACAAAAGGTGTTTCTAATTTGTAACAGTGTACTTCGCGTATATTGAAGAAACCCGCATTCCTGTCGAATCAACAGAAACGATTTCACGATCGTCGTGTCACCCGTGTGAAGATAAGCGGTTGAGCCCGTCCGCATAAGGTGGACGTCCGGCTCGCATCGGTCAACGCGACCGATTTCTTTGTCTTTCACGGAAACCGACGCCGACGATTTCCTTCCTTCCGCGGACAGAGCTTGCCGATAACTCGTGAGACCACCCAAGTCGTTAAACCGCCCAACACTGCTCAAGTTAAGCGTGGTGTGGCCTGCAATGTGGACACATCTTCAGTGCATATTTTCTGGCTATGGCGCTGCCTCTGAAAATATATCTACATTCATCTCAATGTAGAGAACGTGAATTTTTTTTTATTTTATGGCAGGGAACATTATGATTATAATAATATCTGAGGTTTTACTTTCTGGCTATGGCGCTGCCTCTGAAAATATATGTACATTCATCTCAATGAAGAGAACGTGAATTTTTTTTTATTTTATGGCAGGGAACATTATGATTATAATAATATCTGAGGTTTTACTTTCTGGCTATGGCATGAATTTTTTTTTATTTTATGGCAGGGAACATTATGATTATAATAATATCTGAGGTTTTACTTTCTGGCTATGGCGCTGCCTCTGAAAATATATCTACATTCATCTCAATGTAGAGAACGTGAATTTTTTTTATTTTATGGCAGGGAACATTATGTTTATAATAATATCTGAGGTTTTACTTTCTGGCTATGGCGCTGCCTCTGAAAATATATCTACATTCATCTCAATGTAGAGAGTGTGAATTTTTTTTTATTTTATGGCAGGGAACATTATG
>NC_051170.1:61648408-61888408 GCF_013339725.1 Rhipicephalus microplus | reverse complement strand
TAATCGTCTGACGTTCGTATTATCGCATGTATTGACGAGTTGAACGTTCATAAAAAATTCGTATAACAAAGAGGCCTGACGACAGCGCCTGCATGCGGCAGGCTGCCGGTAGTAGCAGCAGTTACCAAGACGGAAGCAGCGTGGCGACTTTGCCCAAATATACGAGCGTACACAATAACAAATAACCCTCCACTTGCGGGACTGCATTCAAGCACTTGACAAGAAGAAGGAAGAAACGCCTCATGGAGTAGTGCTAGGCACACCGCTGAACGGCACGCAGTATTGCACACTCTTGTCGCAAAAGAGCGGACAAAAGGGCGCCACGAATGATCGTTCGCACGGACTTTCAGCGCGGGACAGCGTGTGCACGGGTCGCGGAGTCGTTTTGATTTATCATCCGCGCCGTGTCGAGCTCACGCTTCCGCCCTTCTCCGGAGTGCGTTACTAATCAGCTCGTGTGTGATCTCCCCTACCCGTGGTGTATACGCGAAGCGGCGGCCCTTTGACTAGATTAGCAGAAAACAGTCCCAGGTGTCGGTCGGGTCTGTTTAAGCGCGGGGCGATGGGAAAACGACCCAAAAGGAGGAAGTGAGATAGGCATCTCCATTAGCGTGTGTCGCTTCGCTGATACAGGTGCCGACACCAAGTTTGGGCGCCTACGGGACCGTACCCGCCGCCCTGGAGCCACTCGCGAAGGAATCTCCCGATGATAGTGCGAGAACCGATGCCTTTCGGCACCCGCAAATTCATTCATTCCGCCACCACATCCAACTAGTCTGCCGTACTCGACTGCGTTTCCCCATATCTCGTGGCAGATTTCGTTGCTTTAATTGACCACCAGTTGTACGTCCCGCGGATCACGTAGCTCGTCCAGATACACTACTTTCGCTTGATGTTCTACGGCGCGACTCTTAACTTGATTTGTCGTTGTTTTGCTACATTCCTTCATGGCCCATCTCTCAATACTGACGGAATGCAACGGCTGCGTACTTTCCTCTTTGGTGACAGCAATGATTTGCTAACTTTACTATACATGGCACTTGACCTGGATATACATAACTTTGTATACATATACTATACACAGTCTGGCTGCCAAATTCGAACTGTTGTTATTTCACCAGCCCACCTAACGTTGCGTTTGTTTTTGGCATATCTATTTTGACCCCACTTTAGCACTTTGGCGGTAAATGTCTTCACTCGGATCGTGAAATTCGTCGCCATCGCAGTTCAAGAGCGTCACATCGTCTGCAAATCACAAGTTCCTGGAATCATCCCCGTCAACCGTCATTCATATTACTACTTCCCAGTCAATTTGCTTGATAGTCTCTTTGTTCAGGAACCGCGGTTTCTATAGGTCGTGCTGTAGCAACGTGACGTTGCTCAAAAATGAACAGCCGGAAGAATTAAACAACGCTATACGGAAGAAGAAGTCTGATTGTTTGATTGTTTATTGAGGACGGAGCTATGCAGGCCACAAAAACGCATGATAGCATCGTCATTTATGTGTTTACTTCTGGGGTGACATAGACTGGGCGGGATTTTAGAATAGAAAAGCTAAGAGCGATATTGGGTTGCTAAGGCAGCACGTTAAGGAATACGAAACAAAGTAAGCACACAGAAAGATATTTGCGTACGAAGTGCATGGCGGAAAAGTATATACTAGAGGCTCACCCGCAAGTACGCGACCGGTAGTGTACGGGATATGGCAAAAAAAAAAAGAGCTAAGTCAAAGAGATATAGATGACTCATTGAAAAACAGCGCTGAAAAAACGGACTGCGTAGCTAACGAAAAAAACAACAACATTCTGAGGGGAAATTGTTATAATAATTCCAAGGAAATCACTTTCTTAAGGGCGAAAATCCTTATGGGCAGTCCATCCCTCCTAATTTTTACTCATATTCTTTTCTATCTCTCTATTTACCCCTCTCTCTCCATCCCTCCGGCGTAGCCGGCGCAGTTCATACATACATACATACATACATACATACATACATACATACATACATACATACATACATACATACATACATACATACATACATACATACATACATACATACATACATACATACATACATACATACATACATACATACATACATACATACATACATATGCATGCATACATACATACATACAGATGTACGGACGGACGTTTCGCCCCACTCATCATCATTCCCTCCGTGAACCTGCTGTAATTTTTTATTCGAGACGAAGCAGAACGCGTAGTTATAAAGCGAGATTTAGTAAAAAATGATGAGAATGTACTTCATGTGGGGAAACTCGCCAGAGCGTGTCATATGAATATCACGAAGATATCGAACCCGGATGTATGCTTGGGCACTATAGCCTTTATGAAGCTTTGATTTTTAGGGACAGCGTAGGAAAGATGAACATGTCGGTGACTGGACCGTAAAGGACGGTGAGAATATTGTTTGAGGAATACTAGGAATGACAAAAAACAAAAAGCGTAAAAGCAAAAGTTGTGAACTTACTTTTTTTTACTTTCGAAAAAATATTCAATTCAGACAAATGAGACATTAGGCAGAAATTAAAAAAAAATAGTTGCTTGGTGGCTCACACGCCACTATCTTATTATTAAAAGGACGCACAGCGGCCATTAATAAATTATGGTCCCGTTTTACCACAGTTTCGAATTTATAGTCTATCTACATAACAAAAATTTCGAGGTCGTGTTCTCTCCACTTTTCCACATCCTCTTGGAGGTAGTAGTAAATGTGGGAAGAAAAATAATTTCACGCATTTCCAGGAAGTCAATCCATACGAGGGGGTGAGGCTACAAGTTCTAAGGTCCCTGCATTCCCTATCTTGGCGCTCCTCAAGTTGAGTCGGTCATGGGGATTTTCCCCTAGTTGCATAGGTATCTGATCGAGGAAAACCAAGAAAAATGTGTCGAAATCTAGGGAAATTCAAAAAATTCACGGCTGAGTTTCTAAAATTTTTGTATTATTAGCAGAAGTTTGTTGAAAATCTAGCATTAGTTTCTAAAATTTTTCTATTATTAGCAGAAGTTTGTTGAAAATCTAGCATTAACCTAGATGAGGTCGCTGCCTGCAAGGAAACTTTTATTAGCACCGGCTGGTTTCGGCTTTCTAAAATAAAATTACCACACTCAACTAGAGCTGCCCCGTTCTCAACCTTCATCCTACCTTGAACATAGTGCGATGTTGTAATATGCACTCTGCCGATGTATGTAAACTAGTATAACTAATAGCGACATAACGATTAACATTTCCTCCGCTTTTTTTGCAATCGTACTATTTATGCTGCTGTTGTTGGCAATGGAACTATTATATTAATATTGTAATGAGCGTCCAAATGCAAGCTTCTTTCATTTATACATATTTCCACCACTTATTTTGAAACAAAACAATCATTGATTGATTGATTGAACGCAATATGCATAGCTGGCATAGTGTACCGAAACTGACATGATCTTAATCCCCCTATATTTAGCATATACAAGTTTTTGTTTTCATATTGTCTGCAGGCAGCGAATTTCTAGGACTGACAAAAGCAGACCACTGTAGTTTTTTGTTTGTTTTTTTGCGCCGATACTCCTACATAACAACGAACTATAGCATATACAAGTTTTCTTTTTCATATTGTCTGCACGCAGCGAATGTCTAAGACTGACAAAAGCAGACCACTGTAGTTTTTTTTTTTTTTTGCGCCGATACTCCTACATAAGAACGAACGCATCACGTCTGCGCATACCAGATATATTTTTTTTTGTTCATTTCACGCACCTGTGGGCTCTTCCTATCTGCCCGGAAGAACCCCGAACTCTGACCGATCCTTCCAATGGTATAGGCATGGCCATAAATCTCTTGTAACGCCCCCCCCCCCCCCCGTAACTGCAACATGAAAAGAAAACAACAAAAGACGGCGGTTCAAAAATGTTTCGGCCTTGAAGAGCTCCAATGCCTTCCCAGAGGTGTCACGGGTCCTCAACTCGCCAGAGGAAACGACTCATCAGGTGCATCCTTTAGCCGTTCTATCATTTCCCCCGCGCTACAGTGTGACCTTCGTTGTTCGTGGTTTGGCGTGCTATCTCTGGACTCCTTGGGGAACTTATGAAGAAGCCATACTTCACTTCGTACTGCTGGCCGCTAATACCATGCATATGGCTGCGGTTTTTGGAACCGCCGGCCATAAACGTTACTTGGGTGCGATCGTACGCACAAAAGCAGTTATTTATTTATAGTTTTCTCACTATCAATTGCGTTCAGGAAAATTTTTCATTGTTAATTTTTTCGCACTGTAGTAATGTCATGGGAAAAAAATATAGGTGAAAGTAAGGGCGCTACAGGTGCCGCAGGCTACATGTCACATTTTGTCGCTTAATAGTGCACACGTGCAGGCGCCACATATTTGCGAGTACCAGTGTTATCGCTGGCGCGCAAAAGGTCTACTGGCAAACATACGGAGATGTTTATATTTTTGCCCCAGAGAAACAGTAAACAAGAACGTATGCTATAGTGTTACTTTCTCGTACACCTCTGGCTGCACGGATGTCCTTAATACCAAGGTTTCCGAGTTGGAAGGTACGTTATCAATTGAAATATTTGTCTCTCATGTGATTCATTGATTTCCATGTGTAATCATTTCGGAGGCAAACAGTTTTCAGGATTATTCAAGGTGGAAAATCTCGTTTTGAATAAAAAGTGCAAGACATCTCTCAGTATACTTCGTTTCTTTATTGCTAACTTTACATTTCGTATTCATGACTTCCAGAACTCTTTTAAGAGTTCCGAGCGCATTCGAGGTACTAACGATATTTTCAGCTATAGCCTTCATTTGCACCGATATATTGCAAGCGATGGGATGCGGTGTTGTATAAAGAGTCATGTGAAGCCATCAATCAGTTTTGGTTGATAACATGTTTTCTGAAAACCCTAAGGTCGTGAATTTTACCGTGATATGTTTATAAGTAGCCGAGAAAATAAGGTCTAAGCTTCTTTTTTTTTATTATGCGGAGATCCCCGTGCGCGACGTCTTAAAATTCAAAGTGTATTTTCAGCATTTTGACGACATTAGCTCAACGAAATTTCCCTGGTGTGTTCAGTTTAGACCCTCTCAGACGACAATGCACTTCGTTTTGACTGATTAAAACTACGAAAGTCATGATAAACGAAAAATTCTGTGACGTCATGACATCTGGTGCAAAAATTTCAACGTGGCGTCGCCAGGCACTTTTTCTTTTCACGTGTTTTCGTCGCACTTTTCCGCCGTTTTTTTCAATGGTATATATATATATATATATATATATATATATATATATATATATATATATATATATATATATATATATATATGTATGTATGTATGTATGTATGTATGTATATATGTATATATATATATTATATATATTATATATTTTTGGTGGGGGGGTTAACATGAATTACTAATATACGCAAAATATCATTTTTCTCTTTAGAGTCTCTTTCAAAAAAAAAAACCCTGGAGACATTCGTGTCGAAAACTCAACATCCTCGCCTCTATATTTCTTTAACGTTCCAACAAATCTGAAGCACATAATCCATGACTGCGTGTTTTTTTTATTATTCCGACAAAATCCAAATGCCAAAGCCGACGATAGTTACAGCGCGAGAACAAAACGACGACACAGAGAGAAGAAGGACACGAAAGACACGTGTCCTTCTTGTCTCTGTGTCGTCGTTTTGTTCTCGCGCTATAACTATCGTCATGCCATACCAGCTAGCCCAAGCTGCCACACTTCTAAGTTACATTGCGAGAGCCGAGCCTGGAAATCTAATCAGTGTTCTGTTCCTTTCTCCACAAAAAAGGAAGAAAAAACATTTTTTGAGCCCAGAGTGACCGAGGTAATCAGCCCCCTCTTCTCCCAGCTTTGTTTTTTATGTCCCAAAGCTGGACCTCTGGCCTGTTAGACGACAAAGCTACCATGGCGGATTTCGTTATACAAAAGATTGATCGAATAAACGTTGTTGACGGCTTCGATGCAAGATGTAAGATGAAAGAGCATCCACAATGCTCGCCATTTTTCTCACTATAGAGGTACAGCAAATTTGCTAAATGCCCAATTTGACGTTTTCAATTAATATATTGAACAAAGTCCACCCTTTTTCTAGTTTACACCAGTCATTCATTCGCAAGTCGTACAATTTGCTGTTCACCGACTTGGGTGTCCACTTTCCTGCTGTTCGGCGCCTCTGGGATCTCACGTCGACATCGGTTTGTGTTCTGGCAATAGTGTGTGATTCCCGGTACAAAGCTCCCGTTCGACTTCTTAATTTTCCCGCTACTGTCCTGAGATATGCTTTAAAGAGCCACGCAACAGGCTCTCAACATTAAAAAAAAAAAAATGAGCGCAATACTCTATCCTGGCTTATCTTGTCCTTGCTCGCTTCCGTGGTGCAGACAGTAGTTCCCGAGACGTCTATAGTGTACATGCTCTCGATTGGTCTATATACGCAATGTATCAAATGTAATTTGTCTCCTGCACTGCTTTGCCATGCAGCTGCCCTTCCGTTCTTTATTTTCTCGCACGAATATCGAGCACGATCAACCGATCACACTTCATCTTGTGTGTTTACAACTGCGCGAGCGGCGATAGCAGCGCATAGCCGACAAGCACGAAATGATGATAGGCTCTATAGCGCTCAGTGCTGACATTGTTCGCGTGCGTTTCAAAACCAAGGGGCGAGGAGGAAGCATCGCGTGTGCGGAGGAGAGGAAAATTAAAAGCGCCCCCTCGTTCTTGAAGGCGCGGTGGTGAGTGGCCATTCAATAAACGTGACGAAGAAACAAGCCTCACTTATTCAGGTATCGGGCGAGGTGCGGTATACACATTTCTCTTGGCTACACTGCGACAAACGCGGTCGAAGACAACTGCGTGTTATTTTCTTTATCCGCGTTGGTCGCGTCGTAACCACAATGGCGCTTTCATTTTTGTAGCACCGCAAATTTTCAGTGAGCTCGATTCTCTCGACAGATTGACCTTCGGACCTATTATTGTTTCACTCGTATTGTGCGCATTCGAGCGCCTTTTTTAGCACTATAAAACCATCTGACGATCCGCCGGCTGCGAGCGCTGCTCCAGGTCACCGCCTAGAGCGGTGAAATTGAGCTGCGTGACTACCAAAAAACTCTGGAGCGCCGTCACAACTTGCGGGGTGAGACGCAGTCGTGGCTTTTTTTTTCTTTTTTTTTTTGGACGATAACACGCCAACTCGAACGCATGGTGGTCCCGATAGAGCAGCTGTCACGCGCTCCGAGTATGACAAAGCAGGCGCCGGGCAAGAGCAGGCCGTCGTCGCTTGTTTTCCCGCAGTTTTCGTGAAGAAGGCGAGAGAGGCCGTCGTGGTAAAGAATGAGCGTGAAGGTAGGCCGCCCTTGGCCTTCCCCCGCCGGGGAAAGGACGGCGGCAGCCTAATCGGCGTCGCTCGGTGCGCTAATAGGCAAACCAACGCGAAGTCGGCTCTCTCACTTTGTCGCCAGCGCGCCACTGATTAACCGCAGGGCCGGAAACGATCGCAGATTCGCGCACGGTGACCGCATGTGGCAGCGGCAGTTCCAAGAGAAACCAGGCGCTCTGGCGCCAGGCGCACTCGGTGCACTGAGCAAGTGTGATTGGCGGAGAGAGCTTAACCAAACTTGGTTGGCAGTCGCTGCGGTCCATTTCCGAAATGAGAAATCTAACTTAGAAGTGTGGCAGCTTGGGCTAGTTGGTATGGCATGACGATAGTTATAGCGCGAGAACAAAACGACGTGTCCTGCTTGTCTCTGTGTCGTCGTTTTGTTCTCGCGCTATAACTATCGTCGAGAAATCTAAGTCTCAAAACTGCGTGATGGTAACTCCTGTGGTGTGTGTGTGTGTGTGTCTGTGTGTACAAGGCGGGAGGGTGCGCGTGCGTGCGTGAACTACAACAATTTTTATACATTTTTTTGCAATTTTTTGATCTTCAACGTGCATTGAAACTCTTCCATACATGATGTTTAGCTCGCGTAAACGATAACAACGCCCAACATTATAACGTTACGGGTGTTGCGATGCTGTAGCTCCAGACACTAAAGTTACACGAAAGAAGGGCGGTCTTGGATGTCTTGATGCAACGTGCTTACTGGGCAAGATATATGGTCGGATACAACATGCTGTAACTCTCAATATATATATATATATATATATATATATATATATATATATATATATTTATTTGCGCAACTTCAAGTTTCAACATCCCAGGCGGTAGTTTGTTGGTGACCATGGACGTCTGCTCACTGTAAACCAACATACCCCACCATGACAGAATAACGGCTGTGGTTTCTGAATATGTAAAAATTGACTCATCAACTGGTGTAAGTGACGTGGTACTGTTCACACTTCTTGAACTTGTACTAAATTATATCCATTCTGAGTGAAAGGGCAAGCACTTGAATCAGGTTAGTGGCTCTGCAATGGGAACAAAAATGTCCCCGAACTTTGCAAGCACCTTTATGGCAGCACTTGAAATCCCATTAATTGAAGAACGCACCTTGAAACCTTTCTACTACAGAAGATATTTAGACGACATTTTAATGATATGGAACCACGATGAGCGAAGTCTTCTCCGCTTCATAGAGGATTTCAACAAGCACCACTCTTTGAATAAATTCACGCACAAAATTTCCAAAACTAGCAATAACTTCTTGGACGTCACTGTCCCGGTCGAAAATGACCGCCTGTCTAGCAATAACTTCTTGGACGTCACTGTCCCGGTCGAAAATGACCGCCTGTCAACAAACCTTCACAAAAAGCCTACAGACCGGCAAATGTACCTACATTTCAACAGCAGCAATCCAAAGCATTGCAAAATGGGTACCGAATATTCTCAGGCCTACCGGTGCCGAAGAATGTGCATCAATATACATGAATTCGACAGACACGCAGAACAGCTAAAGCATTCCCTATCGAAACAAAATTATCCCGAATACATTATTGACGATGCCATACTACATGCGCGCAACGTGAACCGGAATGATATGCTGAAGGGGCCAATAAGAGTATCTAAAACGACTTCCCAAACAAACCTTGTACTAACTTACTCTACACCAGCGCCACGTGTCAATAACATACTTTCCCGCCATTTCAACATAATCAGGCAAAGCAAACGACTAACTTCAGCTTTCGTGGAGCCACCTCACGTGGCGTACCGCAGGGATAAAAACCTGAAATACATTCTTGTCAGAGCAAAAACAAACCCCTTTAAAATTCAAAGTGCCATCCGCATCCGCGCTGAAAACCTCGCTGCAAGGTATGCCCAAAGGTGGTCACAACACGTGAATTAAAAGCGAACTTCTCAGATTTCAAATTCTGCATAACTGAAAGCCTTAATTGTGACTCCAGTAACGTAATATACATGCTACATTGCAACATATGCGGGCAAGAATATATTGGCCAAACAGACACGCCATTTCGGCTGCGGTTCAATAATCACCGGTACCACGCCATTCCACTGCCGAAGCTACCTTAGTCTAGACATCCGCGCCTGCCAAACCACAGTTTTTAAAAAATATCAGCGTAACTCTTTCACAGTCCGGTTTCTTGAAAAGGCGCGAGCACGAACAGCGTGAGGCATATTTTATTTTAATATTTAGAACATTAATAGCCGGCATCAACGAGGACCCCGGAAGGCTATCCTGCCTCTGGGAAGTAAGTCAGGAGGAAATTGGCAACAGATTCATAACTTGAGACGATCCTTCTCTTCTGACTGACTCGTACGTGTACAGTGTCTTTTCTTGTTTTTTTTCTCCACGTGTACATACAAAGTGAAGTGTTTACGCTCACGTATCACTTGAAGGTCGTGGAGGGGAAACGGGCGAAGATGAAAGGTAAAGAGCCGACCGATCCTCACTTTGCTATCTCCTTCTATTTTCCGTCGCTTGCCTCTCTATTTTTTTCGTCTATTTCTTCTATTCTTCTCATCCCTCCTTCCCCCCACCCCTATAAGGCACTGTGTCGTGTCGCCCGTGAGGCAGACAGAAATTAGGTGCCTTTTTTTTCTCTTCCTTACAACCACAACCACCACCACCCATTAGGATAAAACTCTTCCCTTACGCGCGCCATCGTGGGTCCCTTCCGCCACCACGGCGGCAATCTTGGGTGGCCCGACACACGTCGAGAACTGGCAGCGCAAGATGAAAAGCAGATGTGGACTTACACCGACGTTTGGATGTGCGCAGTCTGGTTTTGTGCTCAGCGTTCACAGTGGTTCACAGTGTTTTTTTTAGTTCTCTTTCACTCTCACGAACATCTTTCGAGGCGAGAGGGACGCGACAGCAACGATGTTTGAACCATCGACCACCGACTCACCTGGATCCCGGTTGCCAAGGCTGCTGCCACCAAGGTGCGGCGCGTCCAGGGCGTCATCAGCAGGCTGCAGCTGCGTGGCCGCGGCTGCTCCACCAAGTGGGCCCTCCGGCTCAACCAGGCCGCGGCGTCCTCGGTCCTCCTGTACGCCTTCCCGCTGGTGAGCCTGACACCGGCCAGGAGGCGCCTGCTGGAGGGACTCCACAGGGGTGCACTGAGGGCCATCCTGGGGCTTCCCAAAAGCTCGCCAGTGGCAGCAACTCTCGCAGAGGAGGAGAGTGGCCCCTGTCGTTGCATATGCTGCAACGAGCGCTGGGCCACATTGACCGCCTTCACCGCGCCACCGACGGCAGGGCCCTCCTGGAGCGTCTCCGCAGCCAGCCAGGATCACGGATGGGAGGCCTCTGCCTGCTGTACCACCAAATGGTCCCAGATCCGCCAGTTCCGGTTGCCTCTCCACCGCCTCACCACCAGCCACCAGAGGTCCACCTCTGCTTGGAAGGGGCAACCAAGCGACGAACGCCTGCGGCCGCACTACAACAGGCGGCCTTCCGCAAGCTCCAGGAACAACTGGAGGGACGGCTGCAGGTGCTCACGGACGGATCTGTGATGCCAGACGGGACCGCAGCGGCCGCATGCGTAATCCCGTCTAGAACCAACAGCCGGCAGTGCAGGCTTCCCTTCCCGGCGAGCTCCACGGCTGCGGAACTGGCTGGACTGCATCTCGCGGTGGACCTGTTGGCTGAGGACACTCCCCGTGAGCCGGCCGCGGTGCTGTGTGACAGCAAGGCGGCCCTGCAGACCCTGGCCAACTCCCGCCGTGCTGGACTGACGGCCTGCCTCCTGAGGGCCAAGGTTCGCGCCCTCACCGACGCCGGGGTGTCCGTCACCTTCTACTGGCTGCCCTCCCACGTGGGCATTGCCGGAAACGAGAAGGCGGACACCCTCGCCAAGGCTGCCAACCAGCCTAGTACTCCCTACTCCTGTGCCATGGTGGCCAGGGACTATTCACAGGCCCGTCTCAAGAGGCTCCTCATCACAGTCCACCCAGACCCGAGGATGGCCAGCGGGCGAGGACCAAAGCCTCTCCCAGAGACGGGCCTCACCAGGAGAGAACGGGCCTCCCTGTTGCGACTGCGGACTGGCTGCGTGTGGACGGCGGCCCGCCGCCACGCCAAGGGACTCTGCCCCTCCCCGGCCTGCAGTCGTTGCGGAGACCCAGAGACCATCGAACACCTCCTCTGTGCCTGCCCTGGCTTAGCACAGGAACGCTTGAGGGCCTACGCGGCCTACAGGAGACAGGGTCTGCTTGTCTCCACCCTGAAACACCTGCTGTTCCCGTCTCGTCCACATCCAGCAGCACTCCGCAGCCTGGCGGAGTTCGTGGAGGAGTCGGGAATTGCCGCCTACCCCTGATCCCAGGAGCCATGCTGCCCTTGCCCTTGCCGACGACCTGCTGCTCGCGCTGAAGCAGCCCAGACATCCCTCTCTACACTCCACCACTATTTCTCCTATCCTCTTTCATCCCCCTCTACCCCAACCAAAGGCACTGCGCCCTGTCGCCTGTAGGCAGACAGAAATTAGGTGCCTTCTTCCTTTTCCACATGAACCACTACCACCACCACCATCCTGGGGCTTCCCAAAAGCTCGCCGGTGGCAGCAACTCTCGCGGAGGCAGGAGAGTGGCCCCTGTCGTTACGTATGCTGCAACGAGCACTGGGCCACATTGACCGCCTTCACCGCGCCCCCGTCGGCAGGACCCTCCTGGAGCGTCTCCGCAGCCAGCCAGGATCACGGATGGGAGGCCTCTGCCTGCTGTACCACCAAATGGTCCCAGATCCGCCAGTTCCGGTTGCCTCTCCACCGCCTCACCACCAGCCACCAGAGGTCCACCACTGCTTGGAAGGGGCAACCAAGCGACGAACGCCTGCGGCCGCACTGCAACAGGCGGCCTTCTGCAAGCTCCAGGAACAACTGGAGGGACGGCTGCAGGTGTTCACGGACGGATCTGTGATGCCATACGGGACCGCAGCGGCCGCATGCGTAATCCCGTCCAGAACCAGCAGCCGGCAGTGCAGGCTTGCCTTTCCGGCGAGCTCCACGGCTGCGGAACTGGCTGGACTGCATCTCGCAGTAGACCTGCTGGCTGAGGACATCCCCCTTGAGCCGGCCGCGGTTCTATGCGACAGCAAGGCGGCCCTGCAGACCCTGGCCAACTCCCGCCGTGCCGGACTGACGGCCTGCCTCCTGAGGGCCAAGGTTCGCGCCCTCACCGACGCCGGTGTGTCCGTCTCCTTCCACTGGCTGCCCTCCCACGTGGGCATCGCTGGAAACGAGAAGGCGGACACCCTCGCCAAGGCTGCCCACCAGCCTGGTACTCCCTACTCCTGTGCCGTGGCGGCCAGGGACTATTCACAGGCCCGTCTCAAGAGGCTCCTCGTCACAGTCCACCCAGACCCGAGGGTGGCCGGCGGGCGAGGACCAAAGCCTCTCCCAGAGACGGGCCTCACCAGGAGAGAACGGGCCTCCCTATTACGACTGCGGACTGGCTGCGTATGGACGGCGGCCCGCCGCCACGCCAAGGGCCTCTGTCCCTCCCCGGCCTGCAGCCGCTGCGGAGACCCAGAGACCCTCGAACACCTCCTCTGTGCCTGCCCTGGCTTAGCACAGGAACGCTTGAGGGCCTACGCGGCCTACAGGAGACAGGGTCTGCCCGTCTCCACCCTGAAACACCTGCTGTTCCCGTCTCGTCTACATCCAGCAGCACTCCGCAGCCTGGCGGAGTTCGTGGAGGAGTCGGGAATTTCCGCCTACCACTGATCCCAGGAGCCATGCTGCCCTTGCCCTTGCCGACGGCCTGCTGCTCGCGCTGAAGCGGCCCGGACATCCCTCTCTACACTCCACCACTATTTCTCCTATCTTCTTTCATCCCCCTCTACCCCAACCAAAGGCACTGCGCCGTGTCGCCTGTAGGCAGACAGAAATTAGGTGCCTTCTTCCTTTTCCACATGAACCACTACCACCACCACGTTAGTCTTAACTCATCCCCTGACTAAGGGAGGACCCCTCCCGGAACTGTTTGGAAATAAATATATTTATCCTTGTTGACAACGCTCCCGTTGTGTTATATCCCATATAATTATGTAAGCGCCCAGGAAGCCTTTTTTGAAAACGCGCACAAAAGGGCATTGTCACTTCATCTTCTCATTGTGTTCAGCGAGAGTTTCATTTTCTTGGTATCTACGGCGGTCGGTACTAACAATGCTGAGGCGGCCCAAAAAGCTTCATGGCGCCCTATGGTCCACTTTTGGGTGCTAATAGCCGTATATAAAGTCGCACCACATGCATGTGAACACGCACACTCGTCGCGACGTTGCACTCCTGGTCGAGATCATCCGTTCCATACCGACCGTGGAGGGCTGAATGGTTTGAAATGTGAAACCAATCGTGCACTCAAATGTACTTCCACGTAACAATATCTCAATTAGTCAATATTAATGTGGAGTCTCCCGTATACCTCGATCAAAATCATGTCGTGTTTTTTGTGCATGATATCCCAGAAGCCTTCATATAGACTTGTACTCTTTGAGCTGATGCTTTGGTGGCGATTTTCTCTTCCTGTATAGCATACTTGGGCGCGCAGAAATATGATTGGCTGAAGTGTATCGCCTAAATTCAAGTGGTCAAGTGTGTATGAAGGCAGCAAAAAAAAAAAACATTTCGTTATCAGCAATCGAGGTGTATATATATATATATATATATATATATATATATATATAGCTGACGTTTCTGCACAGACCATTCAATGCATGTTCCTGCACGGCATTTATATTTTTCGTCTGTGCTTCTTGATTGATTGATTGATTGATATGTGAAGTTAAACGTCCCAAAACCACCATATCATTCTCGCATCGGAGTTCAGTGATGAAAGAAACAACTTTGAGAAGCTTGAATCGCGCGTGTGTATTCGTCGTGTTGAAAAAATTTCGCATCTCTGAAAACAGCAAACGACGTCTCATTATGGTGTGCTTGCACAATATTTTGCTCAAGCCTTCTATTGTCACACATTGCTTGCATCCAGAGTAGGCATATCTCTTATTGTCGCTATAATAATAAATGTATCACACGTCACCCCAACCGATCAATTGCAGTAGTAGTGTCCAGATATGTGCTTTATTACCATTTGAAATGCAATAATTGTGTTACCAAGAAGGTGTGTACAGTAATATATTCAATGATATGTAGCCACAGAATAACATCATACATGATCAACAAAAGAAAACGTTTGATGATGCTCGCTAACGTAAAAACTACAAAAGCACCAAATAAATATTATAATTCAGCGTCAAAACTGAAATAATTGGTTCTCTCAGCGAATTCTGGGTTCGCGTTACGTCTGCTAGCGCGATATTCTGATGTTTTTAGAAATACTTCGTGTATTACTACCAAAGTGAGTAAGCTTGATGGATACACTTTTTTATTGTGATCGAGATGATCTCAATTATTGTAATTTTGTTTAGTAAGCGCTTCATAAATGCGGGCAATATTGCAAATAATTTAACACAACTGTACATAAAAGATCTATAGTGCAATGCAGCTTTTGTTTCTGCGCCACGTCATCTCGTTTTTATGTCGTAGTCATGCGGGTATATTGAGCCATTTTTCAGTGGTTTTTTGCATAATTGTCTCGGTACATAAATACAATGCTTCAACGTTGTTGGAGCTTGTCTTGCTTCTCGAGAGCGGTCCTGCTTAATAATGCAAAAGAAAAATTTCGGGGCTCGGTTGTACCATTCGTAAAAGCAATACAATTTTTTTTCCTTAAGTGGTTACAATTAGAGCTCAAATAGCGTTCTAGTGTCATAATAAGCAACGAAAGAACAAATGCTGACGGAATAGTGGATGTCCCAACCAAGCGAACAAGCGTGAATTCCGGCTCGGAGCAAGATATTGCGTGAAGCCTGACACCGATCGTAGCTGTGAGAACTTCGAAGCACTTCGCGCATTCAAGTTTAATTGATTGCCAATCCATATACATGTCGCACTATAGCAAGGGGCATTTTCCGCCACTTCGACGGCGCATGAGAGACTTCGAGAGCTATCCAGATATTTGAAAGCGCGCGAACGCCCACGCTATATACCACAACACAATGACAAATGAAGTGCTAGCTCATTGATACTGCCAAGCCTTTATTAAGCGTTTTTGTTTTTATCTTCTATCGTGAAAAAATACTGCTTTATTGGTGTAAAACATTTTGATTTATTTATTTATTTATTTATTCATGTATTTATTTATTTATTTATTTATTTATTTATTAACTTCGCACTATTGAACAGCCTGCCTTTGTACCTAATGATGCTTTGGCATAATATCAATCAGTGAAGTAAAAAGAAAAATTTTCGGGAAGGCTGTGCGTCTGAAAACTTTTATAGGAATTCCTTTCTTTTGTTCTCCTAGCTGTACATTATATAATTCAACATCTTTTTCCTCCTGTGCATGCATTTGCTGTGCACAGGGAAATGATCTACGACTTTATCTCAAGTTACTATATATATATATATATATATATATATATATATATATATATATATATATATATATATATATATATATATATATATATATATATATATATATATATATATACATACATATATATATATAGATATAGATAATACATTGTGAAAAGTGTGTCTTCAGTTGAAAACAATTAGGAAAAAGCTGCACGCTTCTAAACTTTATTTGTCGACGACGAGACCGGTTGGTATTCGAATGAAACGTCAAGAAACCCAGCCTTTAGAAGCGTGTACCTTATACATACATTTGTGTGTCCGTGTGTGTTATGTCCGTGTGTGTGTGTGTGTGTGTGTGTGTGTGTGTGTGTGTGTGTGCGTGTGTGTGTGTGTGCGTGTGTGTGTGTGCGTGCGTGCGCGCGTGTGTGTGTGTGTGCGTGCGTGCGTGTGTGTATGTGTGTGTTTGTGTTTGTGTGTCTTTTATTCCTGGCAGGGGCGTATTTTGTCTGCAGAAGCCGGACCAAGCATTGAGGCGCGAGCACGAAATATTTGTGGTCAGTATTTCACCCCTCGTTGTTTATTCCTTACACGTGGTCATTATTCGTGCATGGTTCATTCCATATGAATGCACTCTGCCGCACACGTCCGTAACAAGATTCAGTTGATAATTTGGGATGCCTAAATTTACCCACGAAAGCGCTCCAGTTCCTCCATGACTGACGGATTCTTTTGACGTTCACTGAAATAAACTGTAAATATTTGAGTCATATTATCCTGCTAGCAAACAAGTGACAGAAGTGACATTTTCCTTTTTGGAGCAATTTCCGGAGCAGAAAATAGGCTACAGAGCAGCTATGTGTTTTGAATCACTTGGCATATTATTCCTAAAATTTCTTAACAGGTCGTTTAAGCATCTCATCATTCTTATGTTTATTACTTAAAGTATTGTACATGTAATATTTATTTCGAACTGCACAAAAAAAAAAACAAATTATTAAGCAGGTAGGAGCAGAAAATAGGCTATAGAGCAGCTATGTGTTTTGGATCAGTTGGCATATTATTCCTAAAATTTCTTAAGAGGTCGTTTAAGCACCCCATAATTTTTAATGTTTACTACTTAAAGTATTGTAAATATGATACTCATTTCAAACGTTAAAAACATAATTAGGCAGGTAGCTAGCGATTGAACTCCAAGTAATATAAGCTACATGTAACTCATCTTACTTATAAGTATCTATTTAAAGTACCAGTACACTTGGCAGAAATATATATAAGCAATAAGTTCGAGCACTAAATAATAGAAGTACGACATGCAGTTGTGCCCAAAGCAGCAGTTTATAATCGGTACTACATGAAAGCAACGTTATTTTGATATTTCCACGAAACAGCTGCATCAAAACTAAAAAAAAAAACATCTAAACGAGCTATATACTTAACTGCCAGTTTTTGTGGCATAAACGAGGTCAAAGCTCATAAAGCGGTGAATCTAAACGTCGACAGAGCAGCAGTTAGTAATCAGTATGGTGTCGAACTGATCTTGCACTCATTCGATCAATATATAGTCCGCATGTCAGGTCAGTACTTGTGGCATAGTTAATGTAGCATGCATGCAAGTATAGTAAGCAAGCTGCGTACTGAGAAAATAGTACATACTCCTAGTTTTTGGTTTCGTTTAGGCTCTCTATAGATGGTCCAAGTTCGTTGTTTTCAGTTTCCCAATGCCATTTCGGAGCAGGTTCCGAGCAGTTACTAAGTAATATTGCACTTTGGAGCAGGCACGGAGCAGCCCTTTTTCTTTCGAGGTGTTTGGAGCAATTGGAGCAGCACTTTTATCACTGCATACATACTTCAAGAGCTTAAAACAGCAAAAAAAAAAAAGTCGCGCTCATCTGTTTCTCGCGTGGAGCTACGCTGAGTTACAGAATAATTGACTTTTCGTCAGATAGTCAATACCCGCTACCTTTATCCTCAGTCGCTAGAACATAATAATAATAATAATAATAATAATAATAATAATAATAATAATAATAATAATAATAATAATAATAATAATAATAATAATAATAATAATAATAATAATAATAATAATAATAATAATAATAACTTCTGGGATTTTTCTTCCCCAAACCATGATCATGATAATCAGAGGTGCTGTAGTGGGGGGCTACAGAAATTCCGACCACCTGCTCTCGAGCGCTGACATTGCACAATACATGGGCATCTGCCATTTTGCCTCCTTCGAAATGCTACCACCAAGGTAGGGGTCGAACCCGTGACCTGCGGGTCGGCAGCCAATAGCACTATGACCGCTATACACCACCACGGCAAGCAGCCACCAGTACAGCTATTATCAACAGTTATCCAATAACGGGCGCGAAAGCTTAGGGTCTCATGAGAGTTTTCGACTTTGATTTTGCGCTTGCCGAGTGCGTCTTGCATGCCAAAGGCAACCTTTCCTCAAAAAAAGAAGAAAAGAGGAAAAGATGTATTATTGTTGCCTAGACGAAGCATTACCCTGGCGCGCCAATGAGCTAAAAAAAACCGACTATCGATATCAATGGCGTTCGCCTCCATTGTATAGTTGAGCGAGAGCAGTACCTGCAGTCACTCTGCTAGCCTGCGAATTTAGCGCGTTACCATGTTTTGGGCCCAATATAGTGCCTGCTGATAGGCGTCATTTCAGTGGACGCCACCATGTATGTTTAAGGCGAAGTATTTAGGGACAGATTGTGAGGCATCCACTAAATTGAAAAAAAAAAACTTGCGTCTCCAAAGCATAACTGTCCCAAACGACTGCAATTTTCGTCTCGCCCCCATCGTCGAAGGAAGGGCGCTTTTGTGTTGGGAAGACGACATCCGGCGACTGGCGACGCAGCGTCTTCCCTACACCTGTACCGAAAGGAGAAACATGTGTCGAGAAAAAAGAAACGACCTCGAGAGACGACGGGATGTCCCTTCTTGTCTCTGTGTCGTCGTTTTATTCTCGCGCTCTAACTATCGTACTGCCATACCAACTAGCCCAAGCTGCCACAATTCCAAGTCCCGAAAGAGTTTGGACTTCATCGGAATCGCCAGTTGACGTGCAGCCAGCAAGAAGTGCGGTCTTCGGTGTCGCGAGTCTCGCGTAGGCGGCGAGCATGGAGTGACCCGCGCAATGTATTGAGACGGCTGCAATACCGGGCACCCTCGTCGTCTACTAAGCTGGCGAGATCTTCAGCGACACCCCGTCAACTCCCCTACGTGTACCAAGAGCTTGCCTGGTCCGCATGGAACTTATATTGTGACTTTTTTAAAACTTTTATTTAACCCTGCTTTTAAATCATTATAGTTGTGTGAGCTGCGTCGCACTTAGCAATCCGGAAGCGCGATCATGATCCTTCCGTAATCATTTCTCTGTATCTCCTTTTGATTTACGTCGTGTTGTTCTTTTATTAACATTCCACGTATTTGTGTTTTGTCTGTACCTGTTGTAATGTTCATTTAGAGCATAGTTATTTTATTGTTGCTTTTTTTATCAGATATCAGTTTTCTTCCTCTGTTAACTCTTGCCTGTTGTCCTTGTTTTAATTAAATTTTTGTTTGTGTGTAATCAAACGTCCTTGTCTGCTCTATGAGTGCGTCGGTCAGGCCCATACATCACCACACGTGCAACCCCGCACGGGTAGACCAACCTGCAAATAAATTTTAGATGTGCCACTTCGAGGCCTTTCAGACGTCGCAGGCCGAAGCGTAAAGTGGAAGCCTACGAGTCTGCTGCACGTCGATTTAAGATCGGCGGGGCCTCACCCGAAGTGTGTGACAATAACCCATGGATGCAGTGGCCTCGGCGCTATTTCTCTGGGGTGGACAGAAATAAAGCTTTGCACCCACCAATTCAGAATGTTTGGAGCACCTATTCCCAAACTTCCAATTGTTCAATTCATAGATACCTCACCTATTTATGTGTTGCCATTTTTCCGAAATACATTTCATAATTGTTGGCGTTTACCATCTCAAAACCACGCTATGATTATTCATCCATCCATCCGTCCATCCTTGGTGAGAGTGCCCTTCTATTCAAGCCTCTGCGATCGGCGAGTCGGCGCGGATTTCGGGGGCAGGGCTGCAACCTGATCTGCCGGCCTTGGTGCATGCCTGTGGCACTGGGAGCCGAGACCTCGCCGCACAGCAGGCCGTTTTGATTACGAACAGCCGCGGTGGTTTGTGGGGGCTTGTGTCCGCTTCACTCTCGTAAGCGCTCAGTTGCGAACGCTGTGCGCGTAGTAGTGTCACGCATTCATTTCAAACTGCGCCGCACAATCGGGAAATAAGAATAAATACAAGTGGGAACTGATGTGAGACGGGCCGTTTGTTTCATGTGGCTGATGCTATCGCTTCACCAAAAAAGATGAAAAAAACGCATTCATTTCAAACTGGTAGACGAAGAAAGTGCTTGACAGCGCAAACGACAGGAGGGGATCGAAGAGACAAGAACAGAGCGCTGAACTAACAACCAAAGTTTATTACAAACCAACTGTAATGTGTAGGAAAACAGAATCTGCGCATAACCACGCAACATCAGCAAAATCGAACATACATGTGCCGAACGGCCTATCTATAATCAAGAGCCAGTTATAACACGGTACCCTAAATAACGAAATTCACAGCCGTGAAGAAAAATCGAAGGTACGCTAACATAGAAAGCACCAAATTGTTGAATGTGGAAGGCTTCGCTAATCTCGCGCTCGCGCTGTTTTTTATATCGCCCCATAATCACACACTTGTCAAAAATTGGCTGGAAGCCACACTTTTTACAATGCTCCACCAAGTGGCTGGGAACGGAGCCTTTTAAAGAGTAAGCGTGCTCCCTCAAGCGATCATTAATGCATCGGCCTGTTTGGGCAATGTAACAGAACCCGCATGTAAACAATATCTCGTATACAATCGCGATGTAACAGAGCCCGCATGTAAACAATATCTTGTATACAATCGCGATGTTTTGGCGATTGTATTCCACATTCATGATACGCTCACGGCCTTTTCGCTGGCTTCACAGATGCCAAATTTATTACGTGACTTCAATGGATGATGAAGGTATGTGACCAGTGCAAACATAATAATCATGAGATGCGTGTCGTGTGGGGACATGACTACATGCCACAGTCAAGGTGCCAATACATTTCGTCATGACACGGTGCGCGTGCTCGCCGGTGTTCATTTTGTCGCGTCACACCGGCGTTGCCACGCAGGCGTCGGTCCACATTTGGTATTACGTGACTCACAGGCGCACGCTGCGTTGCTTTGACGCATGCGCGTTTTAACGCGTCTGGCGTCCCTCCGTCACGAGAAGAGGGAGAGGCAGTGTTGTCTGGGTAACGCATCAGCGCGAAATGCAGCATGTCGCATTTCGAGCCGGTTGCCGTCGGGCCGCGCCGACGGACGCTGGTAGCGCCAGTCGCGCCTGGTTTCAGACTATAAAGTGCTCACGTTTTACTAACGTAGCGTCGCTGTGGCCAGCGTGCACGCGCGTCAACGATACATAGGAGTATATTGGGCCCTTCATGAAGCACTCGTGGCCGTTTTGCCAGCTCCACATATAAGAAATTCGGTTCCGTGACGTCATTGGATGATGAAAGTATATGACTGGTGCAAACATGATGATCCTGATACGCGTGTCGTGTAACAGCATGAAAACATACCACGCCCATAGCGTGTTCGCGGCCGTTCCGCTAGCTCCACATATACTAAATTTCGTATCACGTGACGTGAAGAGATGACGGACACATCCAAGCATGAATATCGTGACACGGAAGTCATGTAGGGCATTATTTACTTCCATCTCATAACGCTGTGCTGAATTAAAGTGGCATATCAACATTTCTCATTCGTGCTTCGCATATCATCGATTCCCACTGTACGTGGGATTTGCCAAGCTTTCTTCTTCTTTTTTTTTTCACACTAGTACACACTCGTGCGGGATGGTAAGCCGTCACACGTAAAGCTAAAATATATTGATAAGGAAAGAAAGTGGCAAAAAAATTCACCCATATCAAATAGAAGCCATGAATATTCTTTAACTGACGTCCTTTATTATCCAAATGTTAGAATACGAAGTCTTCGTCAGTCCTTTCGAGTGGTTATGTGCCATAGTTTCAAAAAAAAAGAAAGAAAGAAAGAAATGTCAGGCTTGAAAAAATAATAACTACTATTACTTCAATCGAAACGTAATTGATTGCAGTTGTTGATTACAACCTCAACAGGTAACTGTGCGACTCTAGAACTGTAATAATTTAATTTGGCTTCGCTATCGCACAAATTTTTATTTTAATTGCACAAAAACCAATATTTGCTCAAACTAGAACGAGCTGCGGTGGCCTGCATGGTACAGAAAATGCTGGGGGCTTGAGTGAAGGCTGGAATGCTTACCCCCGTATTCAAAAACGCTCCTCAACTCGAATTCCATCTTTCACTTGACTGAGTTGAGTGCTGCGCCGCTGCTCGACTGAAATTGACGCTGCGATTCTCAAGAATCACTGCAGAATATTGCCGATATGCAGTGACTTGGTCTGCCAAGAGACGGCGCTCCCATCGAATAGTGTCTATGGGAGTTGCAACACACGGCACTTCAGCGAGCATGGGAATGATGGGTAGTACCTACACTTGTCTAATCTTCGTACTTCTGGCCTACTTTTGGCTCCGTGTGTGTTCGTGTGCCTTGGAGCTTTTTTTTTTCACGAAACAAAAATTAGCAACACTTCAGCGGTTGCGCTTGTCCACCTTATTTTTTTAGGCTTAGCTTTCCAAATCAGGTCACGAAGTTTAAAAGGGTTGAATCTTTCTTTCAAAACAAAACCGAAACACAGCAATAAACGAAGCCGCAAGTACGACTCGTCGTCCGCAAGTACGAAGACTAGGCAAATGTGTGTACTACCCATCATTCCCATGGTCGCTGAACGATCGCAGCGACAGAGTCTCCTCTAGTTAATTTTAGGAAACTGTATGCCGCAAAGAGCAGGGGGTTGATGTTCCTCGCGCAGCCTTATCTCGCGGTAAGAGGGTCATTCGCCTTGGCTGGCGTTCGGCTTTTACCGGAACGATGCTGTTTTAGTTACCGGGCGCACAAACGTCACTGCAATCATTGCACAGGCTAGGTTTGCGAAAACAGCGCGCTTTTCAGACAAAGCGAAGTAACAAATGAGATTCTTATTGACATATATATGTACCTGAGAGTACGTTGCGTGCGTAACTTTTGCGTAATAACACGGGGTACGTTTCCATGTGCTGGCCATTCTGCGCTTGACCTTCCAATTTGTTGCTATCGCGTTCATTGCTTTGCCTTTGCGGCAAAGCTGTGACTTCAATGTACCAGTGAGTCAAAAGCGCAAGATATATTTCTTGAGTGAATATGTACGAGTTCCAGCTTATCGGCTGCCGACCGATGGGGCTGTCACTCATATTCAGCATTTGTACGAGCCTTACCTGGATTCACGTTTATACTCACATCTGCACACACGTATTGTAAAAGCATCGTCATTCATGCGCCATTTGGATTATTTATTAATGAGAGGTGTGAATCCGCCAACGGTTCCAGGGAATTGAAATATATCTCATGTTCTCATCTCTTTCAAGAAAAATGTTCTTCCTCGTTTGAAACCATTCAAAAGTCGTGTGTTAAAGTACTATATGAGAAGGCGCCAAGATGAGCACCGATTGCATGAGATGTTAAAGATCACTGCGTTGAAACAGTGTAATTATCGGCCAGCGGACTCGTGAGTTCACTCGCTAGTACTGCACTCAGACTCAGGTAGAGCCGTGAATGTGAGTCTGAGTGGGTCCGGGTGAGTAATATAGTGGCGAATTTGATTTTGAGTGAGTCTGGTTTAAGAAAGTTTCCCTGAGTGTGAGCCCGAGTAAGTCCGACCGAGGAAAACATTGATGAGTCTTAGTCTAAGTGAGCCCAAGCGCGAACAAGTTAGTCTGAGTGGGCTTCACAATCTTTGGCCGACTTATGCATACGTATCTATGCATATAATAAACGTCGTCATTGCACCGACGCCAACAGCGCAAGCATGCCATGAGAGTTCATACGATTGCTATCGCACTGAAACATTCAGCCAGTAGTGTCGCTAAAGGCACTTGTGGCTCAGGAAAGGCTACCGTTTGATAGCATGCAAGTGGAAGTACGGGTGGCTGTTGCCATTGCTCATATTACACGAAACAACATTCCGGATTCCATGAAAGTGTGTGAAGAATTGCAACTAAGCTTTCAAAAAATGACAATTAACCTTTTATACACTGTAATATCGTCATTCTCAAGAAAAATATTCCAGGTCAATATATTTCACACTGATTTACATTGCTCCTCGGGGAAACGTTCATGAAAACAGGAAGACGTTTATTTTAGCAATTGTAAAACTGGTGAAATAAACTATTCAACATAGTGTTAATCGCAGTTCGAAACACAAATTACGCATGAAAATGCATTTCAACTTGTTTGGAGACCCTTCTGTAGTGCACTCACTAGGTAAAAATTAACCACGGGAGTCTAAAAAAAAACCTAATTACCCAAGAGGAGAACGAGAAAGTTGGCATTAGCTGGGTAACGCAATTTTTAAACCCACCGTACGTCAAAAATGCCCAGCATAAAATGTCATCACGTTCAACTTAACTACAGTAATCACATCCGCGCGAGAATTTTAAGTAGAAGGCAAAAAATATTTGCTCCAGAATTAGCTGCGCTCTCTCGAATCAATGGCCCCGAATGCGGTCACGGGGACTGAATATGACAGTCAAGTCCACGCGCTCGGAACGAGGTACTAAGCATTGCAGGACGGTGCTTTATCCCCTTGACCACCCACTTTCACCAACGAGCTCGCCCTATTACTGGGGTTCTCAGTTACGCCTTCTCTCCAACAGCGTCTGGTGGTTTTCAATACTTTATAACTGATAAGTCGCCACTCTAATCTATATATTATTTGGCTACAGAGACTAGGAATGTTATTCTATAGGACTCGGTGAAAAAATCCGCGTATGCCTTGACAGGTCTCCAACAGTAGGCATGAGGTATCGTCAGAGAGCACCAAAAACTACAACAGCACATGAAAAGAGATTGATGCAACTTTATTTAAAAAAAAAGAACGTCCGGTAAGTTATTCAGAGATGTGGGCAGGTATCACCGCCTAGGTTTTGTCCACGAGTCCTTGAGGTCTGGCGGCGTCCTGGGACCACTGGGTGGCGCACAGTTGGTCTGCCAGGGCATGGCTGAGCTGTGCACTTTCCCAGCACGTTCGGTTCGAAGCTGCGTCCCCGTCTCGAGCCCCACCACCGCCACACTTCCAAAAGCATGTGTTCCACGTTTACCCTGGCCTAGCGAAACTTGCAGCGTGACGCATAAAGCTCTGGGTAACAAATATTCAAGATCACCGGGTCGGAAAACGTCCTGGTCTGCAGCTGTCACACGTGAGTGGCTGCTTTTTGTTCAGTTTTAGGTGTTGTGGTGGGAATTCGCACCTGGTCAACATACATTTTTTTTATTAGATGTGAAAAAATATGTGATGATAGGCTACGTAACAACCGGGTATCCAATCAGCGTGGTACTAATATTCATGACACTCGAACAGATAAAAAAAATTGGAAATAAAAAAAAACAAGAACAATATTCATAAGCACTATTTGCATAAATTAAAACATTTTCTGGTTTTTCTCGGCCTCTCGAAACTTTCTACCACGATGATGGTATAGCCGGCTTTAAAGTAGCTTACGTTCCCATGTTTTTCTTGTTTTTTTGCACATATCTATTACAACAAGAACCTAAACAATAGCAACAGAAATAACAATGACAGCAATGACAGCAACCACAGCAGTTTGTGTGCAACAATGACCGTGTTTTCGGTTCCCAGGAATTGTGTAAATTTATTGCCGCGTGCAAGAGAGTCTACAGCTTGCAACACCTCCATAGTTGTCAACTGCGGTTCCGCAGCCAGTGCCGTCGATTTGCGCTTGACGGTCAGGGTTGCCGACTTACACATGCCGGGCTGCTCAAAGTAAGTACAGGTAGAGCAGGCACAGCAGCGAGTTTCTCAACGCTGCTTTAATGGTGTACGGGACTCCGCCTTTCCTGCCCCATCTCTGAAGCGTTGCGAACCACCCGCGACGAGGAACGACGCCATTGTGCAGAGACAGCAGCCACGAAGCCACTGTACCGGGTGCGATTCCCGAAGTTCGAAAGCCGAGTTTGTCGAGCAAGGCGATTTGTGGTACCAGATCCTTGAATAACTCACATAATAGGTAAATGTATGCAACAACTGCAAGGGAAAAAAAAGTGAGGGCATTTAAGAGCTGCGAATAACTACAGCTGTATAATGAGCTGTATAATGAGCTGTATAGCTTTGAGTGAAACATATAATGAATAGAAATATGAATATAAATGGGCATTGCATCGGAACGAAAATCAGTGACGGAATGCTGCAACGTACTTGTTTTAATAAACTAAGCTGTCTCGTTGAAGAGAAAATCGATAGCAAACGGTTAACTAAAGCATATGACGCGTGGTGCTGCTGTGAATCGAACATTTTTTAAATGAAAACCGCACAAAATACTAACCGATGCACTTGCTTCCACGGTGACCACCTTTTTCACTTTCTTGTGACGTGCTTTATCGCTCGCCGCTGCCCGCGCTTCAGTTTGGAGGACGTCGCGAATTACGTTGACTGTTTCACAAACATCGCATGCCTAACGCGTATTTTCAACTACCTTTCAGGTTGCGCAGGCACTAACACGAATGCAGTGCCTTGACGGGCGCCGTGCGAAGAATTGTGGCGCGAACGCCGTCAATGCCAGAGGTGGGGTTAGCTGTGCGCCGTGTGCTGCGGTCTCCCCACCCACAGCGACTAAGTGCACTCTTTATTTGCAAGCTACGAGCGCGACTTTATTATATAAGCTTTACGCTAGTTCGTGTCTAAGCGTAACCGTGCTGTATTTTTCTTGCCTGTCCTATAGCATGTGATAAATGGTCTTTAAGTTAGCATGTTTCTTCTCACTATACGTGAACTAATGTTTCTTTCACAATGTTCTTACGTACATCCCTCCCAACTATGATGGTAGCCTCCTTGCGAGAGAACGGCTACTGGGGTTTCGTCGTTGGGTGTGTGTGCAGGTCTGCTATTAGATGCGAAGCAGGCCCCGCCGCGGTGGTTTATAGTGACTAAGGTACTCGGCTGCTGACACGCACGTCGTGGGACCAAATACCGGCTGCGACGGCTGCATTTTGGATGGAGGAGGAAATGCTGTAGGTCTGTGTGCTCAGATTTTGCTGCACGTTAAGAAACCCCTGGTGGTCGAAATTTCCGCAGACCTCCCCTACAGCGTCTCTCATAATCATATCATAGTTTTGTGACGTTGAACGCCACACATCAATTAAATACGAAGCAGCTCTTTGACTTGCCTGTATAACGCTGTCTCTCTGTCTGCACCACGCTCCCCTGGCCGCAGGTGTTGGGGCGGTGCCAAGTAGGCCACGCCTTCTCTCGCAGCGCGCGCGTGTTGAATTCACTCTCTCTTTAGCCTGTCGCCGCTCGCCGCGTGTCAACTCTCTCGATTCATCCTCTCCATCGCTCGCAACGTTACAGCGCACATCGAGGAAGCAGTTTTTCTCGATTGAAAAACCTACTGCTCGTGCTGCACAACCATTCACTGGTTAACCCGTATATATAGGCACTGTATCTTGACCTCCAAGGTAGTGCCGGTGCGAGATTTCTCCACAACGGTGCATTGTTGAACCATGAAAATTCCCATTGTGTGCGTCAACTAAGAGAGGACTGCGGGTCTCTGTCTCCGATCGGAGTCTTCTGTCACTCACTGTCCATTAGGAGCGACTGACATGTTCCAGTAGGAAACACTGGTCCATCACTGCGTGCTTTGCGTCTCCCCAGACTTCTCTTCAGCGCAACGCCGCGATGAGTGCCAGCGTCAACGTCGCCGCCCGTGTAAGCGTTATCGCCCGCTGCTTCGCTTCTACACAAGTTTCCCTTGAGTGGGAAATGGCGTATTTTTTTCCGCGTTTTGTGCTTTTATTAACAGCACGGCGTCGCAATGCCGATGGGTGGAATGATTGGCTGCAGTGCGAGAAGAGTTGATATAAATAAATAAATGAATATATATATATATATATATATATATATATATATATAATTAGGAATGAAGGAGCACACTTACGAAAATTTGATAATTGTTTACTCTACGTTTCGGCCGTCGGCCTTCGTCAGGATTAACCGAAATACGAGTATGTGGCCGCTTTTATGGGCAGGCATGAACACGTCAGTACAAAACACGTGCGATCCGCATGCGAGTGTCACAAAAATTCTTTGAAACAGCCGTGACTACACTAAAAAACCATTAAAATGTAATACAATAGACAAGATTGTGGGCATGTAAAAGGCATTTGTAACATTCATCATTGACAACGAGGATCATGCATGAAGATATATAAATAAATATAACCTTTAGGAAGTATATAATACCTCAGGGATGCTTCTTTAAATATTTCTCAAAATTTCGGACGTCAGGGCATCGTAGAAAGGCATGACACTTTGCCAACGCATTCGTTAATGCCGGATAACAGACTGTTGAACTTGTGAATCAAGAACGATTCTCGAATTTCGCGATCATGGTGCGATTTAAAGCCCGATTCTAATAGTGTCACCATAATCTTGTCAAACGAATGACCTGGTAGATGAAAATGCTTGGACAATGGAAGATGTGGCAAACTGTTTACGTGTGATTTGTGGTTGTTGAAACGGATGCGAAAAGATGTTTCGGTTTGACCGATGTATTGCATGTGGCAGATTGAGTATTCAAGTAAGTAAATGATGTTGCTGCTATCGCAGTTTAAGTCCCCTTTAATCCTAAGTGAAAAGTTAGATGCCGTGCTTTTAGCAACAGTCGTAGTGGTCATGTGCGCACAAACTTTACATCGCGTTTTTTTGCAGGGGTGACAACCAACGGGAGCAATGAATCTAGTCTTGGAAGAGGTTACCATGTCGCGCAAGTTCTTTGATCTCCGATATACAACCCGCGGTGATTCAGTGAAGATGTCCTTAAGCCGATCGCTCTGTGTCAGTAAGTTGTAATGCTTTCTGAGTATATGGGACACGTTAGGAATAGATGCAGAATGCGTTAGAACGAGGTTGGTTCGGGAAGGTGGCGCTAATCGCTTGTCCTTACTTATGAGCTCTTTCCGATCGAGACATTTGGCCCGTTGGAGAGCGTCGTCAATTATTTGTGAAGGATATTGTTGTTCAGTTAATGCTTTACGGAGCTAGTCACAGTTGCGAGTGAAATCCCTGTTGTCAGAACAAATTTTTTAAAACGCATAGCTTGGCTATAGGGAATACTTGTTTTGCAGTGTTTGACATGGCTACTTTTAAAATGAAGATATCTTTGTCGCTCAGTGGGCTTCCTGTATAGGTTTGTCGTTAGTTTACCATTGCTTAAAGCTACATTGACGTCAAGGAAGTTTATGGTGACTGGTGAATAAGAGTGAGAAAAGGAGATGGATGGTTCTACTTTGTTGAAGTCTGCAATAAAAGAATGTAATGCCGCTTCACCATGGTGCCAAACTAAGAAAATGTCGTCAATGAAGCGTTTGTAATAAAGTGGTTTAAGGTCACGAGTGGCGAGAAAGTTATTTTCTAGAATGCCCATGAAGATGTTCGCATAATTGGGACATATTTTTGTGCCCATCGAGGTGCCGCTGGTTTGAACGTAATGTTCACCGTTAAATTCAAAGTTGCCAAGCTCGAGTATCAGTGATAAAATAGTGCCCAACGTGGAACCGTCGATGGGTTTGTCATTTACCGAGTCATTGTATGCTTGGGGTAAAGAACGAATCCCGTCCGCATGGGGTACATTTGTGTACAGTGACACCACATCTAGTGTGACCAGAAGAGCCTCACTCGGAACACGCATATTTACAATGTCACGCTGAAAGTGATTAGTGTCGTTGACATACGAAGAAAAGTTAGGAGGAATTGAACTAATTAAGCTGTCTGCATATCGAGACAGGCTTTCCGTAATGGTTCCTATTCCTGAAATTATAGGCCGGCCTGGACTATTTTGTTTATGATTCTTAGGAAGCAGATAAAAACTACCAGCTACCGGACTCAGGGGGACTAAGGATTTAAGCACAGTTTCTGGAATTTTATTTTTTTCTTACAAGCTCTTTTAAAGTTTCTTTTACTTTGGTCTTGAATTCCTCGGTTGGGTCGTAGCTCAAATGTCTGTAAAATGTGCGGTCAATTAATTACCTTTGAGCCTCACGAAGGTAATCAGCCTTATTCATTATTACGATTGCTCCCCCTTTATCGGCCGGTTTGATGACGATGTCGTCTCGGGAAGCCAGGGTCTGGATCGCTTGTTTTTCTTTGTCGCTTAGGTTGCGGTGAAACGGCGATTGCTTTTTGTGTGCTTCGAGTACATCTCGCTGCACTGCTCGGATGTAAATATTGAGACATTTATCCCTTTGGGAAGGTGGAATCCAGTGCTTAGTAGAATGCTTAGTAGAAAAAAATGCTGTTTTGATAGATGGAGGCCGATTATGAAAGTATTCACGTAAACGCGTGCTTCTTTCAAAATTGTGTAAGTCACTGATTAGTTGGAATTCATTGTATCCTCCAGTGGCAGGACAAAAGTTCAAACCACGGGAAAGAACGCTCAATTCTTCAGCCGATAACGTGGCACTAGAAATATTTACATTTCCAGCTTCTGCGGAGGACGAATGCACTGAAGACGTTGCGTCATCAAGATTGCTGACGCTTGTGCAAATGTTATCGCGCATCAACTTTTTATATTTTTTGTCGCTGAGCTCGCGAATCTTTTCTTGCCTGTAGTTATCAAGTGACGCTCTTTCATCGGCAGTGAAATTCCGCGTAGCAAAGAGTTGGTTCTCTTTGTTCCTTAGCTGTTTTCCGGATGACTCATAATGGTTAGTCACAATGCGCGTGAGTTCCAGAGACGCTTGTTTGAGTGCGTTGTCCCACCTGGAGAGATTACTGCTAGTCATTTCAGACGTAGCAGGCCTTAAGTAAAGGCTTAAACCTTTAGGTACTGTTGATGTAGCAATGTACATTTTTAAGGTTGAAGCATGCAGGTCGCAGCGAATACGCTTTTCGGTTACTTTTCTAAGCTTCCAAAAATGCACTGAGGCATCCCCAAAGGGAGTCTTACCCCGGCTAGGTGGTAGTCATTCGGTTGCTTGGGTGGGATCAGGCCGCTTGCTTCTGAATTGGTACCTTGACTGGGACGACGTGGCACCGCTGGGAGGCGGAGAAGTGGCCGGTGTTGTTTTGCTCCTCACAGGATTGTTCGTAACCCTGTAAAAAGACACTGCTTTGTCTGTCATCGTCGTGGTAATTGTCCTTGCCGGTGTCTTGTTTCTCGTTGTCAGGTTGATCATTGCGTTGGTTGAAGGTACACAGCTTGGCGATGTCTTTTTTGTTAGTGTCAACTTATTCACCGCATCTCTCGCCGTGGCCTTGTTCTCAGAAGCCCTGCTGGTCGATGGCCGCCTTGTCGTTGGCTTGCTTGTCGCTGCCCTGCTTCCATGCGTGTTGTTTGTTGTTGTCGCACTCGATCGCCCTGTCGCTGTGCGAATTTTTATCGCTTCGATACCACTTGGTGGCATTCTCGCAGAGTGTGCAGCCACTTTCTCAGATATGGAGGCGGAAATGTTGTAGGCCCGTGTGCTCAGATTTGGGCGCACGTTAAAGAACCCCAGGTGGTCGAAATTTCCGGAGCCCTCCACTACGGCGTCTCTCATAATCATATGGTGGTTTTGGGACGTTAAACCCCACAAATCAATCAAATCAATCACTTTCTCAGATGACGGAAGATTGTCGTGAGAACGAGCTTTCGTGGCACGAGGCACATTACAAATAGTTCCGCTGCTTGTGTAGTCTTCCCAAGCAGCCGATGACGCATCATGTGGATTTTTGAAGCACAACTGTCGAAAGTGACAGGCAAGTAGCGCAAAGCCCTCGAAACTTGGGTGGAGACCGTCACTTGCGAGCACGCGAGATGGCGGGAGCCATTCAAATCCATGATCGACGTGAAATACCAGCTTTGAACGTTGGCCAAAGTTCCGAACGAGCTGGTTGAAAAATCTTGCAGACTTGTTGCAACGTTGCACAAAGGCTTCGTTTCTGCTACCTTGACGGCGGTTGCAGGATCGTGGCAGGACGAGGCTTGCGTATATCGACGTATAGCGGGGCGCCGTTTCATTACGATATCCAGCATTTCGCGGTACCTGGCAAAAGCCACGTTGCCGGAACACTTTGGGATGTCATTGCTGCCAACGTGAAGGATGAGCGTTTCCGTTAACGGAGGCACGAAGTCCAATAGTGAACTTACATCACTGATGGTAGCACCACTCCGAGAGATGAAGGCTGGTGTACCCGCATGAAGGGGATCAAAATGCTGGTATAAGTATTTTGTCTGCGAGTCACCCAAAATGGCAGTCGATGTGGCACTCTTAGGGTATTTGCAGTCAACAATTTTCGTAGTGGCTTTTCCGGGACCCATAGTAGTAAAATGATTAAAAAATAAATTCTGTGGGTCTGGTGCAAATATAATTAGGAATAAAGGAGCACACTTACGAAAATTTGATAATTGTTTACTCTACGTTTCGGCCGTGGCACGGACTTCGTCAGGATTAACAGAAATACAAGTATGTGGCCGCTTTTATGGGCAGGCATGAACACGTCAGTACAAAACACGTGCGATCAGCATGTGAATGTCACAAAAATTCTTTGAAACAGCCGTGACTACACTAGAAAGCCATTACAAATGTAATACAATAGACAAGATTGTGGGCATGTAAAAGACATTTGTAACATTCACCATTGACGACGAGGATCACGCATGAAGATATATAAATAAATATGTGATAACCTTTAGGAAGTATATAATACGTCAGGGATGCTTCTTTAAATATTTCTCAAAATTTCGGACGTCAGGGCATCGTAGAAAGGCATGACACTTTGCCTACGCATTCGTTAATGCCGGATAACAGACTGTTGAACTTGTGAATCACAAGTTCAACAGTCAATCACAAAGAATTTTTGTGACACTCACATGCTGATCGCACGTGTTTTGTACTGACGTGTTCACACCTGCCCATAAAAGCGGCCACATACTCGTATTTCTGTTAATCCTGACGAAGGCCGTGCCACGGCCGAAACGTAGAGTAAACAATTATCAAATTTTCGTAAGTGTGCTCCTTTATTCCTAATTATATTTGCACCGGACCCACAGAATTTATTTCAGAATCATATATATATATATATATATATATATATATATATATATATATATATATATATATATATATATATATATATATATATATATATATATATATATATATATATATATATATATATACATGAAAATGTTTAGGCTTATGCACAATGACTACACCTGGAAGGCATCCCCTGCATTTGTCCTAGACAAAGTTCAGTTCAAGAAACGAGAAATTCTTCATACCACTAACGAATCAACTCTTTTATCTCTTTTACCAGGGGCACTTAGGTGTCAGAAACGATATCTATCAAGATTATGTTAGAGACGCTCACCGGCGCCCTGCTTCCTCCTATCATTCTTAAAACGTAGCTGAATGTTCTTGTCACACCAACACATTTCACTACTTTTTTTTCCATAACAAGTAATTAGAATCATATCCCTCAGCCTTGTAAGTATATATCAACGCCTCCTAGAAAAACTATGCTTGGAACGTGGCTCTCCCTTCAATGGAGAGCATGTTGCCAGGAAAAAATCTTGGAGGCCATGCCTCCTACCGCTTGTTGCGACCGTCCGCCGCGTGGGACCGCTTGCCTCCGTACCGCTCTATCACGTCACATCGCAGCTGCTCGGAGGCAACTGTGAGAGCATTGCTGCGTTCGCAAGGGGTGGCCGCCAAAGGCGATCGCTTCCGTACCGGAGGGGGAGGGTAAAATTCGAGGGTAGGGTGGCGCGTTCATGGCTCACGTTCCAGGCATAATATATATATGTATATATATATATATATATATATATATATATATATATATATATATATATATATATATATATATATATATATATATATATATATATATATTATGCCTGGATGTATATGAGGCCGACGTTTTGCTGCTTACAGATCAGTGATACAATGCGCAGTGCCATGTCCATGGTGGTGGGTCCGATAAATAAAGAAGGCCTGAAAAGAGAGACAGGACACCATAAGAACAACTCCAAAGGGAAGTGTTCGTGCATGGGAGTGCACATCGCGCGCGTAAGTACTGCGACCTAAATTTGACGCTTCGTGTTAAACGTTATAGCAGTGCGAATCAGTTTTCCTTCTATCAAAAACATAACACGCGCTTCGTGCAGGCATCGTACTTCTGCGCAAAATATTTGAGTATTGTGCATTGACCAAGAACGTGAAAACGTAAGCTCGTCGATTTCAAAGGTATGTGGCCGAAATATTTAGCCCGAGATGCTTTTACAAGGTGCCCAAAGGAAAGCTTTGAATGCCCATTCTCTTGCGACCTTCAAACTGTTTGAGCTCGAAAACGTTACCACACGTGCAGATCTTCAGCATGCGATAATATAGGCACGCCCCTTCTCCCTCCACCCATCGGCAAAAAGTAGTTGAAACCCAAATTCTAGTTTGGTCATGAAAATGTTCTTACACAAAAATGACGCAATCTAGAGGTTGTATATGGGTGCTTTCAGACGGTTACCAGGTCGCTCCTTGAGGCTTACCGATGATGACCTGGTCAGCAAATTTTGTTCGGGACGGCGTGAAGTTGTCGAACCAAAACTCCGGTGCATGCGGCTGTAAAAAGATATACAACTAAACATAAGTGCAACGGATACCGCCTGAATATTATTCTGTCAGCATTCATAACGTGTTCTTTGAGGCCTTGTTATTTTCATCGAACCATCACTTTCACTGCCCAGTTACTTAGGTGAAAGGCTTTGATGCCTTATCAAAAGATAAATGTGGACCGCTGGCGGCATCCCATGGCATTGGCGTCAACACGAGTCATGTTCGAAAGCCATCATGACATGACGAACTCACCACGTGACGTAATTGCGACGCCGCAGATTGCCAAACCTCGTGCAGTTATTATAGCGTTACTGTGAAGTGTGAAGTCACCTAACGTGACGTCACACAATGAATTCGTTGCATTACGTCATGAATTGCATAGAGTTTCCTAAGATTAACCAGAGGGCACTCTGGCGCTGTGATCGCTCAGCGACCATGGGAATGATGGGTAGTACTCTGGTTTATTAGGTCTTCGTAATTGCGGGTCTCGAATCACACTTTTGGCATCGTTTATTGCTGTGTTTCAGTTTGGTTTTGAAGGAAAGAGCGAGCCATTTTGAATTTCATGACCCTATTTGAAATGGTGAACCTAGAAGGTTAAAGGAGTAAAGTGCAACTGTTGAACATTTGCTGATTTTTGTTCCCGTTACAAAAAAGCTCCAAGCGACGCGAATCCAAATTGAGCCAGCAACACGAAGATTCGACACATTCGTGTACTATTCCCATCATTCCCGTGCTGGCTGAAGCACCGTGCGATGCAGCTCCCATAGACACTAGTGTCAGTGTTCCCTCTATAGTCTATTTAGAAAAAACTATTATCGCTTGGGCAGACGTAGACTGATCACGGAGGCAATGGTAAACCTGGTGACGTGCAGAAAGCTTGCGATGCCCCTTATCTTGGAGTTGGTGTGAGACCAGGTTAGGGGCAGAATACTTTCGAATGTGGTCGGGGAAAGGTGAACGCATTAACTGAGTAAGAAAAATAATGATAACGGCTTTGGCGTTCCAGTAGTTTGACGGGAATCTTTAAGAGGCCCTGTCAATTGTGCTTTTTTATCTTCAAGCTTTTGCTGTATAGTGACGGCATTAAATACTGCCGAGAAACCGTGTGTTATTGTATTAAATCTATATTTCTTGGACCGAGCAATGTGCCACACCCTCGGCAACGCTTCGGCTCAAAAAACAACACCCCGCTTTCCTCCACATTTCGTTCGCTTAGCGGGATGAATCGCTTCACAGCAGAACGTCCGAGCCGGAAGCCCACATGTTCTGTGCGAACCTATGTACTTGCTCAGTCATTCAAAAAGAAGTGCAGTGAATATCTGAATAATCTGAGCAAAAGGCTTCGTCTTGAAGCCCTGTTATAAACTGCCCTATACTTTACGTTGCAATTCTTGTATGCAGCAGGACAAAAATTGAAACTACGTGCGATGTCTGGCTAGTTAGGGGCCTATATACAATGCAGAAGTCACCCGCCATGGTGGCCTAGTGATTATGGGGCTAGGCTGCTGACCCGGAGGTCGAAGGGTCATCCGCCTCTTTGGAACGGTGGGCTAGGGTTCTCGGCTGTTGACCCAAAAGTCGCGAATTAGATCCCGGCCATGGAGGTCGGATTTCAATGAAGGCGATGGGGTAGAGGCCCGTGTACTGTATGATGCCGGCGCACGTTGAAGAACACTACCAGAAGTTAAATTTGCCGCAGCCCTGCACTGCGGTGTCTCTGATAATCACATCGTAGTTTTCGAATGTAAAACCACAGATTTTATTATTTGAGATCGTGGGATCAAATCTCAGTCCCGGCGGCCGCCTTTTCGGTGGGGGCGAGAATGCTTGATGCTCGTGTGCTTAGATTTAGGTGCACGTTAAGGAATCCCGGAGGTATAAATTTCCAGAGTCTTCCAGTAAGAAGTGTCTCATAACCACGTCAGGGTTCTGGGGCGTACTTTACACTCTTAAAATTATAATTCACACTCACTTCACTTCACTTCACTTTATTACCTCAAAGACCCCGGTGAGGGGGTGTTACATAAGGGGTGGGTTAATAAATGGAGGATACAGAGAGTGATCTACTGACAAACAATATGCATTCATGTTTTGCGCAAACATTGATGAACACGTGATGGCTGCAATGCCACGGGGAAGGCCATTCCAGTCCACTGCTGTGCGAAGAAAAAATGAGGCAGTAAAAGTAGTAGTGCGAGCGCGTGCGCGTGCGATTGAGTAAGGATAGGTTGTGCGGTAAGATATGCGCGTTGGTGGGATGATGTAAGGTGCTTGATTGAGGGAACTGTGAAAAAACTTGTGAATCAAACAGAGGCTGGCGATTCGGCGACGCACAGAAAGATTAGCAACATCAATGCCACGTTTTAGGGATGATATGCTTATGTCGTATGAATATGAAGAGTAAATGAACCTAGTGGCACGATTTTGTACAGATTCTATTTCGTTTATTAGGTATATCTGATGCCGGCTCCAGATGGGCGCTGCATATTCTAGTTTAGGTCTGATGAGCGATTTGTAAGCCAGAAGTTTTATGTCTAGTGGTGCGTGACGCAAATGACGCTTTAGGAAACCGAAGGATCTGTTCGCGGATGATATGATGTTGTTGATGTGTGCGTTCCAGGAAAGGTGAGATGTTAAGGTGACCCCTAGGTATTTATATGACTAAACTTGTTAGATAGCGGAATTAGAGATTAGGTATGAGAATGATAAAGGATTACGCCGGCGTTGAAATGAGACGAGTTTGCATTTAGTGGGGTTAAGCTGCATTAACCAAAGATCACACCACTGTTGCACAAGATCAAGATCCTGTTGGAGTGCAGTTTGATCAGAAATGTTAATAACTGTGCGATAGATGACACAGTCGTCGGCAAATAAATGGATATGAGAAGATACATGAACGGGAAGATCATTAATATATATTAGGAACAAGAGGGGTGGGAGTACAGATCCTTGGGGGACGCCGGATGTTACTGGGAGGGAGCTAGAACGGGTATTTTTAATGGAGACGAACTGAGAGCGGTTAGTAAGAAATCGTGTGATCCATGCAAGAATGTTAGGGTGCAGGTTCAGCTGGGAAAGTTTTGACAGTAGGCGTTTGTGTGGTACCTTATCAAAGGCTTTTGCGAAGTAGAGAAAGATTGCATCGGTCTGAAAGTGACGGTCGAGAGAAGAGTACCATAGGCCAACACACTTGTCGTAGAGTACCATAAGCCAGCACACTTGTCTGCAGATTGTCGCAGTCGGGGGACTGCACGTGTGATATTTAGAGATAACGCGTGATTTGAGACAGGCCATGCCCGAGCATGAGCGGACTCCAGTGATTCACCTGCTTTGCATTTTCTTTCCTTGTTCATCGCCATGGGCATACAGTTTCCTAAGTTTAACTATATATGAGACTCTGGTGCTGCGATTGTTCATTGACCATGAAAATGATAGGTAGTACACGGATTTGCCTAGTCTTTATACTTGCGGGCCCTGAGTCGGCCTTGTGACTTGTTTAATGCTGTGTTTTGGTTCTGTTTCGAATGAAAGAACGGACCGTTATAAACTTCATGAGCCGATTTGAAATGGTGAGTTAAGAGGTAATGAAGTGCAACTACTTAGCCTTTGCTAATTTTATTTCGTGACAAAGCCACTTCAAGTTACGCGAAGCCAACCGGAGCCGGAAATACAAACATTAGAGAAGTCCGTGCACTATACCCATCATTGTCATGCTCTCTGAAGCGCCATGCGTTGCAGCTCCCATAGACACTAGCGCCAGAGTCTTTCTAGTGTATTTGTAGGGGACTCTATGGCCACGGGTACAACTGTTACGGCCGTCAAAAAGTGATGTGGAAGGTGCTACGCCAAAGAAGGAATAAAAGATAACGCGCGACACACTCACGATGTAAATCAGGAACTTTGTGTTATGTGTTGATGTAACACTTATACAGGCCGGATTCTCCGGCATTGTAGACAAATGAGTCGGTTTCTGTACCTACCGAAGTACATGGTACGCGGATCGAAGTATACAGATATAAATGCAAACTGCGTGTTATAGCCAAAACTAAATTTATATAAGCTACCGCAACACAGCAATGGCCTTGGTGTAGTAAAACTATTTTTTTCTGCAATATATGTGGGAAGGAAGATTGCATAACGTGAACAAAAAAAGTTGATTAGGAACAAGCAGTTCGTGGGGCAAGAAGCATGTCGTAATAAAGAACAACAAAAGAATCACATCTGCCTGGGAATGGGTCTGAAACGTTCATTGAAAGTATACAGTTAAAGACTGTTGTAGTAGTCAAGTAGATATTGGTGTATATATACCATGCGTCATCTTTGAAGACAACAAGTCTCGCCTTAACCGCACAGCAGCCCGCTGGACCAGGTCCGCGATTTTTGTTTTACTTGGAAGGATTTGCGAAAGTGGGCGAAGTGATACTATTTGGTGGTACATGTTTTTATTGTCTGCTAAGAAGATTTGAGAACTTGGTTCTAATTCCACACTCGTGCTTATCAAGTCTCACACTGTCTTTCCCGAAAGAATGAAGAACGATCAGAGCTTTGGGTGGAATATTATGTCAAGTACGGATGCATGCAGTATTTCCTGTACTAGTTGACCACAACAAACGAAATTCTCAGGGAATTTCTTTCTTTTAGCGTATGTTGTCATTCCCCAGCTGCTTTCTCTTAATGCCACGTCAAACATCACTGCAGACAACGCATTGCTCACGTATCCGTTGTGCAAGCGGATGGATCTGCTGCTAGTTTATTATAAAGATAAATGCACTGCGGACTTACGTTCCAGCCGACGCCGTCTTTACCGTCTTTTGATGATGATGATGATGATGATGATGATAATGATGATGATAATGATAATGATGAAATCATATAGATGGCGCTCACCCCCAAAAGAATTTAGGCCAAGAATTGGGTGGCAAGATGCTTAAAGCAAAGGCCTGTCAAACTAAAACCAAGCTAGGAAATTAGTTTTAAAATTAAACTGCGTTAAATGAAAATGCTTACTGCGTGAGTGGTCAGTAACCATCTAAACAACCCGATAGAAATAATGTCGTCTTCGTCGCTTTAGTCGTACATTTGCTTTTTGCAGTTAGTAGCTCGCACCTAATTATGTTCATTGGCCATCAATCAGATCAATTAGGAATGGAAAAATGGAAGCAGTGATATTGAACAAGAACGATCTGAATTACGTTACGACGTGGTTTTAAAACCTTAACCAACTGCGTTTCGCGAACACAACGAAACAGGAAAGCTGCCTGGTGGTGTTCCGTTCGTCAGGCTGACGTATTTGTATGTTTCACAAATTTTTCAGGTATGGTGTATCACTGCTCTTTATTAAACACCCTTTATCAAACTTTGCGGCGTCAGTATAGATTTACTGCATTAGACCATACCATTCTTATAAAGAGGTATACAAGTGAGCCCGATATGTCGTACCACTGATGTGTACTAAAAACTCTACGTCAAGCTTTGATATATAGGATAGCCACCACCTACCACCACAATGTACAACCACAAAGCATCCCGTGACAGTGGTGTGACCATCGTACCCCGCACGCCAACTGTCGGGCTAGCTGTTACCGTCTTCCTTTTTTGTGGACCGGATGGGAGTAGCGGGATTAACCCAATGTCTGTGGTGCATACCCATTTATGATGCCAGCCAGTGTTACCATAGATACCGGAAGTGAAAGGCTCGGCCAAGGACAGCTTCATTTAAAAAAAAAAATGACAGCAGGAATCATGTCCGTATGTTTGCGTTGGTGGGGTTGATGACGAGTACATAGGTGCAGGAATATAGAAGGGTAAACAGTGGAGATAAGTACACTATATTTTTTTCAGTTCCTCAACGCTTTATTAATAATTTTTAATTGTTTTCACCATTGACATCTTAATTTTCAGATAAGTGTAAGAAAGGTAGCTACTTTCATCCTCCGTTATGGCCGACTTTGTTGAGGATGTGAGCGTAAGGGAACTCGCAGGTACAGCGTCATATGCGAGGTCCTTCTGTCTTACGTGATTCCTAAATGAAAAAGAAGATAACAGTAAGCCCCGTAACTGTCTCTCAGGGGGAAGATTCCTCAACGGTAGCTCACGAGAGAGGGGGGTAAGGAGGAATTGAAAGGGTAGGATTAAAAGGTATAGAGATAGAGAGGGGGGAAGGAGAGAGCGCGGCGCACGGACAGCGACATCCAGAAGTAAGGAGAAAATAGGAAAGATGGAAACGGTCGCAGAAGTCCGAGGACGGGGCACCACTCAGCGAGAGCTCTTGTCGGCGTCAGGAGATGGCGTAGGGCCAGCCAGTCAGCCAGAGCTGCGCTGTCGTCGGAGGTCACGGGGGCACAACCGGTCGGCGTGAAATCCAGCGAACGAGTCCCCCGAGGTCCTTGCGCAAGACACCAGAAACTTTAATCTACCTCACGTTAGCGAAGGCCTTAGCTGCTGTCACTAACTAAGGAGAGAGTACGAAATGCGCATCTCCCAACGAGCAAGCTTAAAAGCGTTCTCGTAGATATGAAATATTTGTTCCAGAGCACAATGCTTCTCGCCATGATCAATGAGGTTCCTCGGGCTAATAGCAAGTTGGAGCGTATCGATAAGAGCGGGAAGTAGGAGCATGTCAACGTGTCAAACAGCGTAGTTCCGATGTATACAGCGCTTTGGGCTTTACGTTCACAAATCACGATGCGATGATGAGGGACGCCGCGGCACAGCGCTTCGAAAGTATCGAACACCTGGACTTCTTCAACATGCGCCTAAGCCTAAACACACGGGTTCCTAGCCTTTTGTAACCATTTAAGTGTGGCGGCCGCGGCCGGGATTCGATCCCGCGACCGTCTGTTCACCAGTCGAGCACCGTAAGTGTAACATGGCCCGTCGTGTAGCCAATCATCTTCCACGCGCGCATCGGCCCACATGGGTGGCATGCAGCGTTGACATCGCGCTCGTGAACTTTAAAGGAGTACTGACACAAAGATTTCACATTTTGTTATTTCTGTTACATTGAGTCGTTAAAAACCCACTTATCCCGTTTGGAAACCTGGGGGATACGAGCTTTTTTTGAAGACGGTTTTATAGCGCCCCGTCAGAGTTTTGATTTCAAAGAGTGCCGAGTGTACCCGGAATGGTTTTCATGTAAACATAGCAATGTGTTCACATCACTCGACGGAGGCTCCCTACGTGCTACTATTCTCTTTTCAGCGATGTGAATGTGCGTGACCCCCCAAAAAATGCACTGACAAAGCAAAGAAGTGAGCCTTTTGTACGGCGGTGCAAGTCTGACCTTACAATTCCTTTGACAAGGTCTGCTAGCAGAAAGCACTCACATGGATCATGGCAGCCAACACAAGTCCCTGACACAAGTGGCTGCTGGTGGTGTACATGACAACCAAGAGGGTGTTTCGCGGGCAGTGACACGACACACTTAAAAATTGAGTTCAGATATCTTCTAGCCTGCGTTAACCACAAAAAGTTTACAGATGATACGTGCTAGTTTTCGCTAATCTAAGCCACCAGTTCTCAAGCCTTCAAAATTTTACTCCTAAGCTGCCTCGTATATTACCCGGTGAAGTGAGCGCTCAAGCCTCTCGAAATGGGTTACAATTTTATTCAGCGGAGAACTACCGACGCATGAATTTTATGCTCCCGTTGCAACGTCGCAGCCACTGAGCCATGGCATGCTTCTCGAATTGCTGAATTTCGAAGGACAACCCTATCCTTAATGCTCGTCCACTAAGAAAAGCAGGATCAGCGCGGCGATCTTCAGGGCTCGGCGACACTGCCACGGAACGCCACCACTCTTCCCCCATCTCTGCAAGACGGCGAACCAGCCGCGCCTCGGGAGGACGCCGCGATAAATAGACTGGAGCCACGACGCCACGGTTCCGGATCTCACGCCGTTTCTTCCAAATCCAACATAGTGGAGTACGCTCTCGGATGGACGGTATTTGGCGGGCATCTCGTCAAGTAACATTGTCACAAGGTAGTAATAAGTGTAGGCCACTGCAAGGCAAATGATGACGTGAATTTAAGTAATACGACTGTACGGGAGCAATACAACTTACGCTACAAAAAATTTGAAGGACACTTTGAAGGACACTTTTCCGGGGGGTATTCAGTGAGAACATGCGGCCATCTACTAACTATGCTATGGCTTTTTTTGTTTGTTTTTTTCTTTCTCTTCTTTCTTGATTTCCGTTTCTTTTTCTTAGTTTTGTAAGCTCTCTCGGCAATCGCGTGATTGACGAGAAAGTGCAAAGCGGACACTTGTGGTGGCGCAAGTGTTATTTGCTCCGCGTGGCATCACGTGACTGCTGAGAAAGTGTGAGGGCAAACGCCGCAGCTGGCACCGTTCCAGGGCACGGATGGAGGGACGGACGAATGCGAGCAGGATACATTAAAGACCTTCGCCTTGAGGAATGAGAGAACAAGCGTCGAAAGCTGGGCTGGTTGGTACGAGCTCATGTTCTAGCTAACCTCGCAGCAGGCGGGACAAAAAGAAAGGGCGAAAAGAATTCGTCTGCTTTTCATCCTTCGTGTTCCGTCTGCCGCATGGCTTGCTAGAAGATATTGTTAGAGTGCCTCTCCAAGCGTACTTTAGACCACAGCAAAGCAGCCTTCAATAAGGCGTAATGACTTTCTCCTGCTATTAGTTGGCCGTGTTGCGATAGTGGCGGACAGGGTTGCCATGGTGGTTACTTTGCTCCCAATTTTATTCTTTTATTAGATCGAAACCACCTTCCTTCCAGATGACATATAACGCCAATTCGTGATGATCAATACATCAGGGTGGCTGTCATCATTATTATAGAGGTACCAGCCTGTAGGAGATTCATTCACTGAGCTGTTACACTCGCTGACCATTGTGACTGATGAAAGCCTGTTCTTTATTTTCCTCGTTGTACTTTGTTTTGTTGTTTTTTCAGCTCAGCTCTCTAGTGCGATTAGCCTTGAAAGTAAATGAATGAAAAATACATAAATACACAATAAGTAATCAATGACACTTTACCTCTTGCCCCAAAATAAAGGAAGAGGGTAAAAAACTGTGCTCCTACCTCTATGTTCTTTCCTATCAAAAATCTAATTATTTTTTAGTGTTTACCACTAATAACTCTAATGGTAATACCGATTCTGCTCTACTTCAAATACGGTGCTGAAGTTAAATTACATCGCTACTTTGGCTACTTTCAGCTTGAGTCATAGCTAATTTTCATATCTAACCAATGGCGACCCTGGTGGCGGAGTGACGGCGGATATTTCTGTGACATAGCTTTTTCAAACAGCGGGCAAAATTGCGTATCTCCGTATTTTTGCCATGCCTCGCACGTGTAGCATGGCAATCGTAGCTTTTCTTTTTAAGAACAGCCACTTAAAATGTCAATGACAAGTATCTAAACACTACAAATAAATAAACAAACACATAAATTGATAAGTTCAGTGGAGCATCACGAAACATCAATCAAATTGCGAGTGAGAAAGTTTGCTGCTCACTGATCACGAGGGCGAAGCCCATGGTGGTCGAATGGTGCAGCTGTAAATGAAGAGCAACGTATGTAGTTAAAACAACAAAGTAAAATTTATGGTGATGTGTCTCATGAGCCTATTTGGCCAAGCATATTTCTCCAGAGACTTAAAAAAGCCTTTATTCTGGCGAAAATCACGGCGCGCCGTCCATGTCATTTCGATACTTCCTTGCGGTAGTAATATCGTCCAATTTGAACGTGAACGAGTACACGTATTAAATACGGTCATTGTATTTCCTTGTCTTGCTTAAGGTCCATGTGCTTAGATTTAGGTGCACGTCAAAGAAGTGCATGTGGTCTAAATCTTTGAAGCTTTTCCCTACGGCATCTGTCATAATCATATGGTGATTTTTGAATGTTAAACTCCAATGATTAATATTATTATTCCTTGTCAATGTGAAGTACTTTGTTCCAGAAGCCATGACGTGGTCAGTCAACAGTTGGTGTTTCTCAGCAAAATCTAGAAGTATAGGTCTAATGTGCCTATACATATGTGAAAAAGGCGCCGTAAGAGAATGTTACAGCGCAAAATCAGCCGTAAAAGTGTCCATCTGTAAACGCCGGCGTCCATCATTTTTCCATGGCGCGCGTGGCGCCGTTTGCTGGAAGGAGCGGAGCCAAAGTTGCAGTCACTTAAGCTCCCTCAATTTGAGTGCGAAGCGGAAGAAAGCGATATTGTCTCTGTTTCACGCCCAGCTAACCACGGAACAATATCGCTCCCTGGATGCAGATGCTCGCTCAGCTAGCTCCTTGCTACGTCACGGCTCATGAGTGCGAAAGTATTGCCCGACTTTAAGGCCACTTACGTAAGAAAATAATCGATTACAAACTAAGTGCCGAACTGCCATTTTGGCAGTGCAATCTAGATTGACACAAAAAGAGGACGCAAACAGACGCCTTTCTGCATTTTATAAATGAAGTGCTCGACCAAATGCACTAAAATATTGCAGCCTACTTGTGAATCAAGGCACAAGGATTAACTCACATAACAGTGATTATGATGGGAAATTGGTAGCCCTGGGGGCCTTTAAAAAAAAACCCCAGATACCCTATCAAACGCTAAAAATCGACCGTCGGCATCAGAAAGAGGGAGGCAATAAATGTCAATCACGTGACGATGCCATCATACAATGTCATCACGTCACTATCATGACACAGCGTCAGTCTCAAAATAACGTCATCACAGCGTCACTTAATCACATGTGCTCCTTACGACAGAGGCAACGCGAAACAAAATGACATGCAGAAAGTTCGCAACACTGTTTCGAACCTGAAGGCAGTGCAGTAACGCGTTAGTTGCTGAGAGGTTCTAGAAGGGGACGTTGAAGGATTACCTTTTTTATTCGTTTTTTGTTCATCAAATACTCCGTAGAGCAGAAAATTGTTATATAAGGAAGGTTACATCAATGCATAAAATAAATATTTGTTCGCACACTTAATACAACTCCGTTCACTCATAACTACATCTTCGATCCCACTATGCATGTTGCTTTTTATTTAACCGTCTGCACTGTTTATTGCTCTAAGAAAAAAATGAATTGGCATACATGTTCGTCCTAGCTGGGCATTCTAGGATTTCGCAACTATGGTCACAACGTTTTGAAGTGTAATGAGTTCTGTGTAGGTAAATATCCCTACTGATTCCCGTTTTATTAGAGTAAATCAAATAAACTGTAACGGGGTGTTACAAAAAAATTTATTTTCTGTTTATAGAGGTGAGCACAAACGCATCGACTGAGAATAAAAAAGATGAACTTGGCTTTTGCCTTGGAGTCGCCTTCGGCGATTACATGAGGGATATCCGGAGTTTTTCAACACAGGGAGCTGCAGTGCATATAACACGCCTATGATTATATGTACTTGCGTGATTAACACCTACGAGGCACGTCAATGCACGAATAAGGCTTCAAGCGGGCAGTGAAAATGTATTTACATGATCGGGCACCGTGCCAGCGTTCGGCTTCGGTTCAGTTGAGTGGGACCACGCTGGCCCGGCGCTCACTCGTCGCTGCATGAAGTAGACAATCAATCAATCGATCGATCAATCAATCAATTGGTTCACTATTCATATTAAATAGAGTACAGTGCAGTCATCATATACAGTTGAGCCTGTCGCACTCGACGCGAATTGATAACGAAAAAAAAAAAAAAACGGCCCCGTATCTGCATGTTAATCTGCAAATCTCGTCGAAAGACGATAGTCTTGCGTGTGGACAGAGTGAACAAAACATTTATTTAATGTTCTGCGCAAGAAAATTGGTGAATGGTATTCTGGAGGCGCTGTGTTAGAGTGCCTCGAGCGTGCAGCGCAGGCGAACGAGCGCATCAAGCCACGTCACACGTGAGACATCAGCGCCATCTGGCAGTTTTCTTGAAAAACGAAGTGCCTGCCTCAGAGGTGATAAGGTGTAGAACACAAGGAGACGGTAGGGGCCACCACCGTCTCGTCTTAGCAAAGAGTTAAAAACACTCGCCTTTTCGTGCAAGTGTTGCATGGTCAGCGCAGCGTGATAGGCACTACGGCCCTTAAGATTACTTAAGTGTGCCTTTTCTAGTAAAGGACGCACATGCAGAATATGTACGTGTTGTTATGGTGCCCCAAACATGCGCAATAATTGCTTTTAATTGACAATTGTACAAGTATGAACGCTAAATCTTGAGCGATTGGCGGGCGCTGCGGATGTGGTCAGCCGTTTCAAGCCGTTTCAACTAGCTGCTGCTGTAAATTATTGGAACATGTAATCAACAAGGCAATAATTACTTATTCAGAAGATAACAACCCATTGCACCCAAACCAACACGGATTCCGTAAAAACCTCTCTACCGTTACTCAACTCTTGAAAATAACGCATGACTTCGTAACTACTATTAACTCACAATTGCAAACCGACGCCATATTTATAGACTTTGCCAAAGCTTTTGATAGGGTGCCTCACAGTGAATTGATTGACAAACTTGTGTCTATTGGTATTAACAGTAACATAATAGCATGGATAAAAACGTATCTATCAAATCGAGGCCAGTATGTAACCGTAAACAACACAGCCTCTGATTCATTGGAATTTTTTTTCCGGAGTACCACAAGGTTCCGTTTTAGGACCCATCTTGTTCCTAATATATATTAATGATATCTATATGCGCTTTGAGCCTAACGTTAAAATGAGATTATTCGCTGACGACTGCGTGATCTACACCACTATCCGCGCAACTGATGACCAGCTTAGACTTAACACCACACTAGCTAATATTGCACGTTGGTGCATTGAGTGGGGAATGAAAATTAATGTGTCGAAAACAGCTTGCCTTAGCATAACTCACAGAAAAACAATCCATCATTTTAGTTACAATTTAGTCAGCACAGACATTGCAAAAAAAAACGACGCTGTTAAAGACCTGGGCGTCACGTTTACAAGTAAACTGAAGTGAATGCACATATAAGCAGCACATACACAAAAGCCTATCACCAGCTAGGGTTCCTGCGTCGAAAACTTGCATTGGTGCCTTGTAATGTAAAACTGACAGCATTTAAATCTCTCATGAGGCCGATCCTCGAGTACGCCAGCATTGTTTGGAACCCCCACCAAAAATATCTTTCCAACAAATTAGAAATTGTCCAACAAGGCCCTTCGCTTTATCTATTCTAAGTATTCGAGGCATGACAGTGTCACTGAGCTGCGCAGACGGGCGTGCTTACCGACCCTTGCAGCCCGTCGCCGTGTCTCTTCCTAAAAGTTTATTTTTCTTTTGTATCACAGCGGTGTAAACAGAGATAAAGACAACTATATAAAGCCGCCTAACCATCACTCCCTTCGTACCAACCATAATAAGTGCATCAGACCATTCATTTAACGCTGTGAAACTTTTAAATATTCATTCTTCCCATCAGCAGTGGAAGAATTGAACAAACTGCCACGTGAATGTGTTAATCTTTCCTCTGCAGATGCATTTGTTCGGAATGTAGAAAGCCTGTTTTATGAAGAGTAAAAGCAACTTTTGTTTTTTAATGTTTATGAGCGCTTCCGAACACACTGATCACTGTACCACCTGCTGATACCTCGAGTTTTGTGACTTTCCCATGATTTTGTGCAATTGCTTTCATCGTTGAAGTTTTCTTTTCACCAGCATCTTGTGACTCTGTTTTCTTCCGCTATGTGCATTATTGCGTGGTTTGTACGCGACTGTGCATATTTGCCCGCCCACCCTGTATGAGCTCGAGAAAGGCTTACAGTATTAAATAAATAAAATAAAAAAATAAGTACCTGGTGCCGTCAAAAGTAAACAAACAGACAAATGTACTGACAGATAGACAGACAGATCAAAATTTTTGCGTCGAAGATGCCCAAGAAAGACTATCGTCTTTAAAAACTTGTATGCCATAAAGAGCACGAGGACTGAGTGAAGAAACAAACAGACACGGGTGCGAACTATTCATTCACGGAAATTATGCTGATTTATATGGCTGTGAAATGAGGTATTCTCATTACGCAGATAGGCACAAGGCAAAACTATCAGTACATCATGACCCGCTGAATTAGTGTCGGAGCATGCCCCAGAACTACACTGACCCGAGCAGGAAAAACACTGCACAGCACATGAACACGTGTCAACTCCAGTGTAAAGCCAAAATTAACAGCGCAGATAGAGGGAGAAAGAAACAACCTTATTTAAATTTTAAAAATATTCACAGAGGAATGGCGATCAGGCCGTGTCTGGCCGCCACCTCCTCAGCTGGCTGTATGGCCAGGAGCTGTACTTCTAGACTCGTATCTGCAAGTACCCTTTCCCATGCTTCGGATGAGGGAGTGGTCAGGAGATCAGGTGGGGTTGGATCCTCGCTGCAGTCCCATAGTAAGTGAGAGAGGGGGTGACGGAGCCCCATTTGGAGCTATGTGGACTGAACAGATCGGGCTAAATGTGTGCGTATACCCGCGGGCACGGGAACGAGTTCGTTTGGAGGCGGCGCCCTGTGATTTCTTGTGGTTTCGTGAGTTTGGGATGCGGTGGTGGTTTTGTTCGACGTGCGAGTCGATAGTGCTGAGCAATTTCGTGATCGGATATGAGGGGCTCGCCGGTGTTCTCTGGGATCGTGGCGGGACCCACCATTCGGTTGACGAACTCTCGAGCTTGTTGGTGGGCGGCCTCGTTCCCCGGGTTTCCTGGGTGCGCCGGTACCCAGATAAGAGATATGGGAGGCTGATCCTCGTCATCGAAGTAGGTGAGGGACTCAAGGAGCCGTGAGGTACCGGGAGCAACGGCACCACGAGCAAAATGGGAGATAGTGGTTTTCGAGTCGCTGAGGATCGTAGTGAACGGGGAGGACACCGCGAGAGCTATGGCCACTTCTTCGCATTCGGTGGGGTGGAGGGCATGGACAGAGCTGGCTACTCGCAAGATTGCGTCGGTGTTGAGGAGGGTGCGAATAGTTATTACGCTAAGTGCGTACACGCTTGGTTGAGTGGGGTAGCGGGCCGCGTCCACGTAGGCCACATCGGGCCGCGAGGCGTAGTCGTCGTGTAAAGCTTGACAAAGTCAGCACTTCAGATGTCTACAGGAAATCTTTCAAAAAGATCGCTTCTTGCGCACTCAAATCTGGTGACGGCACTAACGCACTAGCTACTTGCTCTTTTTATCAAGAGCACCTCATTTGTCTTCCTCTAACTATCCCAAGGAATGTTCTTTGCCCCACCGCGGTTGCCTAGTGGCTAAGCTATACTCGGCTGCTGACCCGCAGGTCACGGGATCAAATTCCGGCCGCGACGGCTGTATTTTCTTCTTCGATGGATGCAAAAATAGTTTCGGCCCGTGTGCTCTGATTTGGATGCACGTTTAAGAATCCCCGGTGGCCGAAATTTCTGGAGCCCTCCACTACGGCGCCTCTCATAATCATATGGTACTTTTGGGACGCTAAGCCCCTCATATCAATCAGGAAACGTTGTTTGGATGGAGGAAGGCGCACAAACACAGCACTTGCAGTGGTTTGCCAAGTGCCCATGCATGAGTGAGCGGTTCTTGACCGCTGCCGACGCCGAAACTCTCCCGCAAGAGGGTGCCCACTCAGTGTTCGTATCCGCGTAAAGGACCCTTAAGGACCATAACCCACCCTCCCTGTACAAGTTACGTAATAAGCTTTTTTTCATGATCATTATCACCATCATCATGTTGCTGCTGACCGCCAAGCGGTGCAACCTCACACTATCGTTGAAGCACCTGACCGTTTGACTGATGTACAGCCACGGCCACGTCTGTGGAGAGCATGCGAACAGCCGGGTTTTGCTCTGAGGGGCAAAACTTTGGGGCAGTATCTGGCTGTGACGTCGTCAGCCTGACAACTAGGCCGTGCATGTTCAGATGCACCACTTCAGAACTCGAAACTGCCTCAAGGTTTTGGTTCGCAGAGTGAAAACCGGCTGCTCGAGCACTCTATATAAATGCGGCCGCGGCTGTACACCCTACCACAGCCTATTTTTGGGAAAGTGTTGTAAAGCCCACTGCTGTCCCACACAATGTATCGCGCAGAATGCTTCTTGGAGCATATATGCTGGGCAGCTAGCTTATTTGCTATCAGAAGGCTCATCCTGGTCAGTTTGCATAGAGCGGTAAACATAATGTGCACGCTGTATAAGGCTGCGATCTTTACACTGCTCGAGAGGTAATGAATGTATATATGAAACATCACAAACTCACTTAGTTTTTATTTTGGATTCTACACTCCTTCACCACGTTTCAACTTCTCCACGAGGCTTTCGCACACAACCGCAGTAACGGAGGTGGGAAATCAAGCGTATCTCAGTGTGTTAATTTGGTTACTAAATCCCGTAACAATTTAAGACCATGTTCATATGAGTTCGAAAAAGCTGAAATGAAGCACGCTATATATAGCTATTGCTATCTTGATAAGTAAAGCATGTGCTCTGTCATATGGCAAAAGCTTCTTATTAATTCTATGGTTAGACATACAGCAAAGGCGATCCTTCGTGAACCTTAGTTTATTATCCAGAAGCTGAACGAAATTGTCTTGAGACAATTCTGAAGTGCATCCTAGTCCAACAGATTTCGTTAAAACTGGTTATTTCTGCAACAGCAGCGTCACGGCTAGTGTCAGGTATTCTGCTAAAATAAAACAGAAGATAGTCGTCAACTTATCTGTAAATCCTAACAACATTGCTTTTGCCGACTTTGGCATGAGTGCGTTTGTGAATTAATGACACATATCCTCGGTACTACCATAGTCTCTCAAAGTATTCAGGGGCTATAGGGTTGAAAACTGGCACAGGTCGTTGCGTAGCTTCGTGATTAACATATGATTAAAATATAGAAGCCCGGTTAATTAATTCGTTTCACCTTAGTGGAAAAGAATATTATCATTGTTTACTAATAAACATTGAAAATTTAAAAACAGCGATGGAACCTTACGCGGAGACCGATGGCGTTGTTGTTTTTGTTCTTGCTGCCATTCACTTGTGGCTCATACCCACTGTGGGGTATCGGCCAATAATTGAGTGGTCTTACAAAGTATCATTCAATTTTAGAGTAAAGGAACTTAAGAATTGAAAACGTTACAAATTTTAAAATGAAATTTTGATTATCACTGATCTGTACTTACTATAAAGTTTTCCCGGCTTCCTCGCTGTCGTCTTTCTTACCGCCGTCAGTAGCTGCTCTCACAATTTTATTCGGAAACACATGTTCACGTGTAAGCATTGACCGGCTATCACGCATAAGAATTAATACCTTAACTAAGCAATAAACCGCACGTGTTAAATATGAGCAGCGATGCCATGTGCCATCGCGATGAATGAAGCCACCGACTTAAGTACTTGTTCTTGTTTGTCTAATCAGTATGGCTTCCACCCAATGCATGGGATCAGCGAATAATATGTTATCTTTATAAATTTAAGAAAAGGTTGCGAATAAAAAAGTATACGAATTGCGAAATGCTGAAGACTCAATGCGCGCTGCATAGTTTAGGAAGAAAAACTCTAAAAAGCATTTACTGTGTAAGAATAGAATTTCAGAACATTCATACCAGTAAATATGTGAATAAAACCAGATAACACAACTTGGTTTGGCTATAGTGGACTGAATGAATCATTATAATAATCATGCACTTCTAGGAAATAAACATTCCAATTGGAGAATCCAGAAATGTGGCTTCATAAACCTCCACCATATGCTTTTTTGATATCCCGTATCCACTGTGGTACATTAAAAACATTTACGCACACACTAAAAAAACATTTGATAACGATTAACCATAAACTTCCTCATTGTGAAAGTAGAAATAATATGCAGATGCAAAATGACAGATTAAAAAACTTCAAGATAATGTAATCGCTGTATCCAGTCAATGAACAAATGAGCGATTTCCGGTAGTCATTAGCGTAATATCTTTTTCGTCTTTTGTACAACTACAAACGGTGCGGCAATTATGTCTGTGGCTCAATCACAAAGAAGACAGCTAAGCGATGTTTCAAACTCCATTATTTTAAAACTACACAATATTTTATAAAACCACTTAATTCTTGGCCAATCCCGTATAGTGGGTATGCGCCACGAACAATAGGTGAAAAGAACTAGAACAAGAACAAGAAACATTTGCGCATGTCCAAATCAGCGTCGACCGCTGGTATACTAGATGTTACTACTATAAGTAAATGACGTTACCACATTCAGCCTCTAAGTCTATAGGACCCGATGTCTGATGGGATCATGTCGCCGTCATGCTGATTTTGGAGGAAGTGGATCCTAATGATCTGCATTTATTGTTCTCTCATTAGCTTGTAATGCATGAAAAGGGCTTTTTGAAGCGTCGCTCTATAAAACTGAGCTGAATTTAAATGCTATGACGTTGCTTTCTTTCTGAACCTTCCATCGTGGCTTCAATCGCAGTCCCGTGAGTGCCACAGGTTGTGATCTTATTACATTCACGAAACATATGAACTTATAACTCACAAACGATGTCTACTGACAAGTTTCTAAATAATTCTCTTTAATTTTTATTTATTTTTTGCTGTACATGGTACTCATCTATCACGGCATTTATATACACTATATATATTTAATTTTGATAATAGTTCTCAGTTAAACCATTAGTTGCACGAACCATCCCACATATTGGCATATGCCACGTCTTGAAGGATCATCATCATCTATTGTGGGCGTGGTCGACTACATCAACCGAATAACAGCCAAGGAAACCAAGATGGCAGCGACGGCTGAGGTGAGTCGCCGGTAAACACATCGGCCCCTCGTTTAAAGGACACAAGTCACACGCGCACGGTGGTGTTGGAATGTAAAACCGAATAGTGTCTTTCCGAACTGTCGCTTAAGTTTCTTTCAGTCGCTATCCTGTGTGAACGCAGCTGCATCATAAACAAACGCTTGACGTAATGAAACCATGTAAAGGAAGCAACGCTGTGCTGGGCAAGCGTGGTTTTTCTACTAATGTTATCGGCTTGTCGGCCGAGGCTTAAGGGTATACTTTGTATCATGCAGTGTACGGCGTTGCAATGTTTTAATAATATCGCTTCAGCGTTGGCTGCAGGGTACGGTAGTTTAATGTTGGTCAGAATGCGTCCGCCACAGTGGTGCAACGGCGACGGTGCTCGGCTGCTCACTCAAAAGTCTTGGGTTCGACCCCAGCCGTGGCGGTCGCATTTTTGATGAAGGCGAAGATGCTTGAGACCCGTCTACCTAGATTTAGGTGCACCCCGCAGGTCGCGGGATCAAATCCCGGCTGCGGCGGCTGCATTTCCGATGGAGGCGGAAATGTTGTAGGCCCGTTTGCTCCGATTTGGGTGCACGTTAAAGAACCCCAGGTGGTCGAAATTTCCGGAGCCCTCCACTACGGCGTCTCTCATAATCATATGGTGGTTTTGGGACGTTAAACTCCACAAATCTATCTAGATTTAGGTGCACGTTAAGAAGCCTAAGTAGTGCACATTTCCGAAGTCCTCCGTTACGTCGTATATCATAATGATATCGTGGTTCTGGGATTCAAACACCAGGATGATCGACATTTCTGGAGCCATCTATTACAACGTTTTTTGTAATCATATCATGGTTTTCGTACGTAAATCACAGGTACTACGCTATTTAGATCAGCGATACGACGATGAATGTCACACCTGCTGTCTGAACACACAATCACATTGATAGTGTACATGCATCACTAAGCAAACAGCGTAGCAGACAGCGCTTGAGCAGCTTACAGGAAATATCAGATGTCGACGGATCAACGCTCACGCAATACTATTAAGAATATAACAAAGGTAGACGTGACATAGCTGGAATCGTTGTTTTCTTGTTGCAAGTTTAAGGCAACGCACGTGCTATAAATGCCTTCGCGCGAACAAGACGAAGCGCTTGTACATTTTTACTCGGCTGACGAAATCGTGAATCAACCTCACAAAAACGTGTCTACTGATTTATTTTATTTTCCGACACGTTACGCTGCTTGGACTCTCATGTTATGCTACTCCATATTGATGAAACTACCAACCTGTATAAAAAAAATTGCCCGCAGCTTCCCTCGGGGGAACACTGAGGAGGATGCGGAGCATATAATTGGTTAACGGGGTGTTAAAGTGCGACTTACTTGGGTCGATGGCTAAATTGGTTAACGTGGTTGTGAAATGGGGTGTTAAATTGCGACTTACTTGGGTCGATGGCTAAATTGGTTAACGTGGTTGTAGGAGGGGGTGTTAAATGAGTGAACACGTACACACGTATGCGAAAGGGCGGCGCTGGTCGAAGGGACGTCGATCATTGTGTTTGTGGATTCGTTGGAATTCATTTCACCGCGACCTTGGACGTCGACGCGCCGTACAAACCAACCGACGAGCGGCAACTGAGCGAGCGAGCGCCGACATTGAGTATATATACAGCTCGACGGCGCATGCACTGTCAGCTGTTGAATGTTCTCGAAGCGCGACGCCACATGCGCGTCCACTGGAGAATCAGGAGAATTGTAGATGTCGAACGCGGTATGTAGAGGAGGAAGGGTGCACAGATGGTGGAGGAGTGAAGCACGCGCGGTGTGTAGAGGAGGAAGGGATGCACAGATGGTGGAAGAGTGGGCGACGGCGCGACGGCGCATGCGCGCGCGTCAGCTGTCGAATGTTTGAGAAGCGGTGCGGACGGCGCGGACGGCGCGGACGGCGCACTACAAGGCGCGAGTATAAGATGCTTCCGCATCTAAAAGGGTGTTAAGACCGTGTAGCGAGAATCTCTAGCACGTTCAATGCCATCGTAAGTTTTAGGGTTCTCTACCGCGTTGGTGGTGCCGGTGGAACGCTTGAGCAAGAAATACGTAAGAAAAAGTAAAAATGTTTCGGCGGTAACAAATCTTTCTATGACCAATTAGGCATCTCGCATTGAGGATTTCTCACAGTCAACGAAATGAGAACAGCACGCTCATGGAGGTTTAGTTCGTTATGGCACTCGGCGGCTGAAGCGAGAGTCGCAGGATTGAATTCTTGCTTTCATGACCGAATTTACATGGAGGCAAAACAGAAGCCCATGTGTCTAGATTCTATAGGCGCAAAAGAACGGCAGTTGATCGAAATTGCCAGAGCTCTTCAATACGGCATTTTTTTTTTTCGTTCATATTGTGGTTTACGGACTTAAAATCCTACCGATTATTTTTGACAAGAACGTCACCATTTATACAACGCTAGAAAAAATATGGATGGGCGCGCCACACATTCAATACAAGCCCTCATATGGCATAGTACATGTTGAGAGTTTCCAATGCTTGGAAATTTCCGAGGGCACATGCTGTGCATCACTTGGACTCGTTTGTGATCTAAATGCCTAAATTAAATGCGTGAACATAGCGGAACTTGGCAAAGCTGTGTGTGGAGCAATTATTTAAGCAAACAAAAAAACATAGTGTGCTAGCACGTGCAATGTCACCTCATATTTTTCAGCTTCCTTCAGGCCACTGCTGGTGACGTTGCTGCAATAAATGAGAGCGTTGTAGCGCCATCTTAACGCTGTGAAATTTCTGTATCACTAACAGCAGCGACTGCGCCTCCATTTCTTAGGGCTTGTGGGCCAGTATGTTGTAACGATACGTCAATCTCGATGTTATGTTATAGCTTCATCCAACAATGTCGACCGTCGGAAACTGTCAATGACGCGGTGGGCTGACCGTCGTTCTGACGATGGTCGCAAGCGCAAGCGGCACGAAAAGTCATTGGCATACGAAATAATAGTCCGGCTTTGATTTACTTTACAAGTGTAGAAGCTTGGGCTCTGTCTGGGTTCATGATGACGAATTTCACAGCACGACAAAAAGGGGGAAATGGGGAACAGCAGAAAAGAGCACTGTAGAGTAGAGCCGGCAACCTTTTCTACTCTGTATCCTGTTTCCTATGTTTTCGCGCTGTAAAATTCGCCTTCCCTGACATCTATTTAGTGTCAAACGAGGTGATATTTGCTCAGATGTTGGTGCACTTGGACGGTGATATAGTCATGAGTGTTTTGTTGTTTTTTTTTTTGTCGCCTTCTGTCGCCGCATGCTCTTACTTCTATCTCACTTTTTTTACATTCCCTTCTCTCTCTCCTAAAAACAGGGAAGCAAACTGGGGGCTTTCTAGGGTTAATCTCTCTCCGTCTTTTCTCTTTCTCTCACTAGGGTTTCACTTCGACTGAGCAGTCAGCATACAAGGTGGATGAAGACCGTGCGGCCATGATCCTCTTTTGGCTGACTGGCATCGCCTCCGTGGGTGTGGTGGGGATGGCGTGCGTCATGATGGCCAACCCGAGCGCTGGCGGCGGAGACGAGCGGCCACACGTTTCCCCGCTGTTGGCGACGAAAGCGTGGCATGGAGGGTCCGTGTTCGGGAATCCAAAGAGCGGCATGCCCGATGCTGCCGTGCTTCCCGCGTCGCTATTCATCAAGGTGAGCTGCGTGAGTGTAGACGGTAACTTTTATACCGAGCCCCACCTGCAATTATGTCCGCTAACGTTCCTCGTTAGCTGTCTGTCTGGCGCCCTCAATAATCCATCCACAGTCTGCTGCAAGTTTTGTAGTCTGGTGTAATACTGTTATCTCTGGAAATCATCGGGGCAAATGGACCTTAAAGGGGTCACGACACTGTCACCCAGTAAGTTGTGGTTATCAGTGAATACTAGACGTGGAGCGTCTATGATCCTTATTGAGATACGAAAAGATGTATGTAAAAGAATATTTCAGCACGGGACAAGCAAGCCCTAGGAAATCAATGGCCGTAAACCCCGCCCACCACCGGTGACCGCTATTTAGCCATGGTGCCTGTGACGTCAAGTGCTGGTAGAAATGGAGCCGTCGTTTTCTACCAAAATTTCAGCAAGTCGTTCAGTTGGAGTGCCAGGCAGAAGAAAGCTTAACTATTTTGATAGCACAGGCACCTGACTAAGGAAGAATATCGTTCGCCGGAATGCACATGCTTCCACAGCTGCCTCCTTGTTACGTCACGGCTCACGAGTGCGACAGTGTTGCCAGACTGTCAGACCACTTTCGTAATTGTAACAATATTCAATTATAAATTAATGGCTCGACCGAATACGCTAAATTATCGCCAGATTGTTTGCGAACGCTGTAAGTTTAGCCTACATAACGCAAATTATGATCAAAAAGTGGCCATCATGACCCCTAATTCTAACGTCTTTTAAAAAAACCCACCTTCAGAGTGGCCAGTTTACTTATGATAAGTGGATTCCGGCTTCTTGCCTTGCCGTGTCGCTTGCAGGATTTTCCTGTAACTTGTCGCGTTTATTTTTTTCTTCTTTATTTTATTTTTCGGCAGTTATAGATATTATAGCGATTATAATGCTATCCCATATAAAATTGGTCGATGACCGAGTAGTTGAGTGTTGAAGGCGAACGTTGTTAGATGCTACAAGCAACATTTATCATGCACTGGAAAACGCGTGCAGAGTTGCCGTTTGTGGCTACTTTGTGCCACATAGGCGACTTTTCAGCCCTGTCTGGCAAAAAAACCTCCAGGTTGGCGCCATAGTGACTTTCTGGCTATTTAGAAATTTTATTTGGCCTACTTAAAGATCCTTTTTTGAACTATTTGAGGATAAAACTGTGAGCAACTATCAATAATAGGCAGTGTTTGCAAGCTTTCCTGCAGTGTAGGTCTATGCGTTTGCGTGTACTTCCATGGTCAGCGGGCTAATGGGCATCAAAACACCCAAGGAGCGGCCATCCACCAGATAAGGCGAAGAAACGCGCACATGTCAGAAACGCTTATCTATATAGTACAACGCTGACGCCAGGTTGCAATGCTGAAACACGGCGCATCACACAGATGTCCACCTCAAATTTCACTACTTGAAGCTGTACTGGTATTATTGTAACTTTGTATCAACTTCATTCGACGGCATCAAATTTTATGAAAACAGCTTCAACGTTTATTGTTCCTTCTGAGTTGGCACAAAAGAACTTTAGTAAGAACACTCTCTATTGTTGACCAACTGTATACGCAGGCACATTGAAATTGAAGTGACCTAGTAATTGATTTGATTGGCGCAAGCGCGAAAAATATTGTGCTCGTTATGCTTCGTTTTTGCTTATTCAGTCATATTATTTACTGCGAAATACAACCAACTGTATACGTAATATCACACTTTTTTCTCTAAGCGGTTGCAAATTTGGCGCGGAAATTAAACGACATGGCTACTTCGGCTACTTTTAGTATGATTTTTGGCTTCTTTTGAAATCCAACTAGCGGCAACCCTTAACACGCGTGAAAACAAACACTGACTGCCATGGAGACAACGTTAAAAATCGAATATGCGCTTTAGTCGATAGTCGCGCACTGTACGAAACAATTAAAGTGATGTTTTCAACAGCTTTTCGTGTTTGAGGGACATTTCGTTATTGTAATTGACAATATTTATGAGAATGGTAATATTCATGACATTTTCGCTTATTCGCGAAAGTGTCGCCCTCTATGGAAGGGGCGCGACTTTAGGGATGACGACTCCCTTTTTATCTCCGGTATAGCGACTGGCTACTCTGTGCAACTGGCGCGTTTCGAGTCCACCGATGTCACGAATTCATGTATTTCAGGGGCGCCGCCGCGGTGCTGCAGCGATGGCTAGACAAGAGTTCAAGGGGTTCAACTATCCTGTCTGCTACACGCCATCGTGCGTGTTACTGGGAAAACGACTCCGCGCCATGCTGAACCCGCTGGTCGACCCCTGCGACAACTTCAATGAGCACGTCTGCGGACGTTACGAAGGCGCCAGCTTCAGCATCTTGGAAGACTACGATGGCATCCTGCAAGCCGTACGTGAATTATAACGGCATTTCTCAATCGCGGTTGGGCTCCTTAGTCCAGTTGCTGGAGAAAGCTGACCATGCCTACCGAGAAAAGCTACCTGTGTAAGGGAGAGGGTTGCCGTTACTAGCTACTTTGTACCAAATTGGCTACTTTTCGACCCGCTTGGCGACGAAAATTTCCAGTTCGTGCCAAGGCTATGTACTAACTACCTTAAAATTTGTAGTTTTACTTATTCAAAATGGCTTTATTCCCCATTAGCTAATAATACCAGTTCTCTCCCATTTGGTACCGAACTTGACGATAATATCAAACGACATGGCTACATTTGGCTACATTTGGCTTGAGTTCTGGTGCCTTTTCAATTCCACTCAGTGGCAAACCTGGTCAAGCCTATCAAGAACATAACGTGGCTCCTGTAATAGGGTTGAGGGTTTGCACACGCCATGCCTGTTAGAATCTGCACGTTCTCTGAGTCGGGTCTTGCACAGCATCTCATTTGCAGAGCACTTTCGCGCGATGCATCGGCAGTGATAGCGTGACATTAGAGAACCGCTTAGTCAGACTGGTAGCCTTACCGGTCCTGTAAATACTAACCCCTCTGCACTCACGTTGAACAAGTCAGCCTCAAAAGAGCAAGTTTCACATCCAGCCTTTCGTAGTGAAGTATACTATGGCAGCGCGAATACAAAAGGCAAAATAACGACAGGACATGCGCCTGTCTATTCATTTGTATTCATTACCACGTTGCCGTAATGCCTAAGTATGAGCCCGAACCAACTCGCCCACATGGCCATTAACCTTTCCAGCTCGTTGTGTGAAAACGCGACGTCACAGGACTCGTTCGTTTTGCTCGTCGCAGGCGTCTAGCCAGTCGTCACTCGCCCTCTCGCAGCCGCAAGTTGGAATCTCCTTGCCTTCGGCATGGTTTTCGCGCGCACACAGCAGAGGAACCTCTTCTGCGGTAACGTAAACGCGTCAGCGTGAGCACAATGAAGATGCGCAAAGCGTGACCACTTCATTACTCGCCTCTGCAGGGACGACTCGCGCCGCAGACGATCACTGCCGCCGCAGCCATTTGGAGTGTCACGTCAGGGCACCGGGCGCACGCACCCACTTTTCGGCTCACTTGTAACTTTTAAGGCCCATTCACTCCTGCACAACAGTACACCTTAAGCGACCATTTACGACTGGCGACCAAAAAGTGATTCAATTTGACCGATGTTCACATTTGCGTGTGAGTTTAACTGTATTCTTCGCCATACGGAATTCACGTTCACTCGCATCTCAGCTCGCATTCACGTTGTTCCATAAAATGAACTGGCGTCATGTTTCTACTCATCTGAACGTTGCAGAGGCTTGTGACTTTGCGACCACCTGCAGTCGTTTTTCGATTAACGTGGTCACGTGACTGACGCTTGTCACAGGTGTGAACGAGCCCTTACTCCGCGAAGTAGCGCCAATAAAGGCGTCAGTTGTGCCACGCGTTTTTTTTCTTTTTTTTTTTTGCTCACTTGCTTGCAGCTATTACTTCGAAGTGCACTGCCGTTGGATTTCTGGAACGATCTGATATTCGCTCGCCTCCGCTTAAATGTTGTCGACATGGTGACCACCGACGTGCGCATTTAAGACTTTTGCCTTAATAAAAAAAATGGCTTATGAGTAAGACTTCCAAGCATGGTATCTCTCGTACAGAGAGAGAGAAGCATCAACAAGCTTGGGTATACCGTGAACACGTGCTCCCGTTACACGTCCTATGCTACGTGCCTCGAAAGGCGCATGAAATGAACCGGCCTTTACACCAGCTACGCATTATATGCGAGAAACATCACAACATACTCATGTTTACTCTGCAGTATAAAAATACCCATTCCGGGATTCATACGTATGTTTTACGTACTTGAACAAGATGTTTTTGTTGAAAGAAGCTGAAATTGGGACGCATAATGCTTGTCCCATCATCCAGCATTACGTCGTGGCTACAAAAAAACGTGTCATTTGCACTGTTCATTATCTTAACTTTGATGAATATAAACAGCAAGACAAGCAGCTGGGTAAAGGAGAAATAAACGTATAACACGTAAAATAAAAACAATACCAAATATATTTGAAAAGTTTGAAAATTGGTTTTAGATTAAAATCAGAAGCGGTGGGATGAAGTGATGAAAGAACACGCCAACGCAAAGTTGCTAGCCGAGCATTCATTCAATCGTTGATTAGCCTTCTGTGACAACAGTACCTCCCTCTTTTGTAATCTATAAATTTAATATGTTGTGTGCAAATCTACCAGTTTCATGCGGTGGATCACAACGCTATCTTTTACCTGCACAATGTATACAGTGCTCGGCATGTTTCCGTTACTTGAACAAAGAACCCGTTTGCTTATTAGTACTATAAGACTTCGATCGAGTTCAAAAAGGTTTAAGTCTTGTTGCGAAACGGCGGACCGATCCCGCCGAAGCCACCACTGTTGCGAAAGACGGCGACGCCAACACGGTCCCGATGGCGCCACTGCTTCCAACTCCGCCGGGAAGGTCACCAGCCGTTTGGTAGCGTATGTTTATCAGCTCGCGACTGCTTCCGCGCAGAGCTGATAAGACGAGCGGACGAGACGACGGTGAGTTAAACAAGGTTTATGTACAGCATATATACAGAGGCGTTACAATTTCGGCACTGGGGCCGACAGAGACTCGAAGAGCCGAGCTCTTCTCTCTAACACATAGTTCAGCCTTTCGCCTAAGACCGCTGACTCACACACATGTCGGCACTCCGACACGGGGACGCCTCTCACATAGGACCGCCGATCGCGACGCGCCGCAGGGCTTCTTTTATTTACACCGGGTCCAAGCAAAATGTCCAATCAGAAGCGCCGCTGGTCGTCCGGGCAGATTCCTCCAATGAGGTTCGCCGCGCGATGCGTCAGACCACCAGACATGAGGACGCCGGCTCGCTGTCACGTGCGCAACTGACTCAATGCACGTGGGCGAGAGGGGCGCCGCGCGTGTTCACGCCGTCGAGGTGATCGCGCCAGGCCGACTGCGGGCTGGCCTTGACCCAGATTGCCTTTTTCAGAGGCACGGTCGTTTGACGAGGACTCGCTGGCATAACAGCACCCCCGCCGCCAGACAATGCACCGGAAAGACGAGCTGCTTCCACGGGGCTCGGATGTCAGGTGCGCTCGTTCGCCAGGTCCCTCCAGGTTCGCCTCCAGGGCCATGGGGAGAATACAGCTCCAGACTGGTCCGGGAACACATTCCACTTTTGACGACGGATCCCAGCTCCACTGGCTTGTCGCCACAACTTGCTGACCAGCTTCACTCGTCTCTTCTGACCATCTTCGGTTTCAGCACTTGTCGATGGTTCTGCAACTTGCCAAGAACGGATCGACAACAGACAACACACGAAACACGCAAGTGCCCTCGGTCACCCGACAGAACACCAGAGAAAGTATAGTACAACATATACCTATCTACGTGTCTATCGGAATTTTGTTCCCTCTACATCAAGAGGCACATGTGGGACACAAGACTCTTAAAATGACAACTCAATTTTTTTTTTCACGTACAACAACGTAACGAATTAGAATACCACATAAAGTTGGCCCCTTGAGATCACTCTGAACGAGAGCGCTCAGCCCAGGTCGTGATGAGGTAAAAATTTTGCCCCGAATCGCCAGCGAGAAACCGAAAGGTTGAGAAGTTACTAGCTGGAACTCACTGCTCAATGCACCTGCCTTAGCGTTTACCTTTCCTTTATATATATATTTTTTTTTTGATAGCGAACGTCAAAGTTGCGCTGTGGAGCAACAGGCTCCACTTCAGTAACCGGCCACTTTTAGGCGACGATACCTATGCGGCACCAAGAGCGGCTCACACTTGCGACGTTGCACAGGGGAACAACGATACGGCTTGCTACTGATTGACTCCTCACCGCTTAGCTCGATATCGTGTTCGATCACCCTCATGTTTCCGGGGCGGTCCGAAAACACGTCTTCAAACTCGGAACCAATCTTTCTCAGGTCCTCTTTCTCAGGTCCTCCTTCACTTAAGCTAGGCTCTAGGTTTATCTGCTCCCAAATTACTTTCGATCTCCCTTCGATCACCTCACTAGAACTCAAATTTTCTGCTTCCTCTTCCTCTGAAGCCTTCAACAGCTGATTTACGACCGCTTGATGTTGAACATTCGGTTTCATCAAGTTGTAAATTTTGTTCTGCCGCCTTCCTACTTGCACCTCATAATTTGTATCGCAAGGCTTCGATAATACTTTGGCGGGCCCTTCCCAATCAACCTCAAGCTTGTTCCTTCCCCCAGCGCATACCGCGCCGGCCGCTCCCGCGACGGGCCGCTCGCGTGACTGCTCACATGACTCATGCGGAAAATTTCCTTTCTGGGGTTCCGTCGACCCGCCGACAAGGTCACTTGAGAGTTCACCGCATGGAACCAAGTCAAGCTTTCGCGCTTGCGATCGCGTGGGAGCCATGCACGCTAAGTTGGCGAAGAACGATTTACCCTGCTCTTTGAGAAGCTGCTCCGAGTTGTTGGAGAAAAGATAAGAAAAACGACCATTCAGCGCGGCAGACACAGCCGCTTCGGTGCAAAGCTTACCGAACGGGCCTTCAATGACAACGGTGGCGATTGGTAAGCGAACACTCTGCTCCTCGGCGACTTGCCTGATCCACGCGCATTCTCCTGTGAAGTCATCCGGAGACACCAATGAAGGATGGACAACGTCCATGGTTGCCGCTGAGTCTCTAAGTGCTCGGCACGTTTTCTCGTTGACCCTAATTTCTTGGAGATACGGCTCCAACAACCGAATGTATTTTTCTGATTCTCGGATCGTTGCGAAGGCAAACTTTTCCTGACAGTTTCTCGCGATGTGCCCTTCCTTTTTACAGTTGTAGCAGATTAGCGGCTTCCGTTTGTTTTCCGATTCAAATGCCTGTGTGGTAGAAACCTCACTCGATTTCTCCGCTTCTGCTTGCCCTTCCCCTACACTGTCCTTAGTAAGAGATGGGTCCTTTTTGAAATTACGGTGCGGAACGGGTTTCCGTTGATCAGGTTTCCTTGAAAAGCTCTCTTTTCTCTCATCCTTTTCAACGCGCACTGCCCTGCTATGCAACTTTCGGCGAGTATAATACTCCTCAGCTAACTCAGCTGCCTTATTTAACTGTACTTCCCCAAGTCTGTCCTGCAGCCAAAGTCTGACATTATCCTCGATGCAGCGGTAGAATTGCTCCAATGCAACGCATTCCACCACTTTATCGCGATCATCATAAACACCTTCGCCCTTGAGCCATTCAATTAAATCGGCTTTAAGACGAAACGCGAAGTCAACGTGTGACTCATTCCCCTTTCTAGCATACCGGAACCTTTGCCTGAAAGCCTCGGGTGACAACTTATAACGTCTCAAGAGCACTTCCTTAACCTCGTCATAGCTCTCAAACGCTTCCCTCGACAAGCAAGTTATCGCGTCGGACACTTCGCCGGGAAGAAGAGCTAGCAGGTTCCGCGCCCAAAGAGACCGCTCCAAAGCGTTTCGCTCACAGACGTGTTCAAACTTGACGAGATACTTCGCCATGTCCTCGCCTACTACGAACGGTGGCAGTTGGTCCCGAATTCTGAAACCGCTGACCTGAATCGTCGGAGAAGCTACGCTAGGCGCCTGCGAACACTGTAGAATTGCCAATTCTAGTCGTTTCAACTCTAGGCGCTCTTGTCTCTCGGCCTCCTCGCGAGCTTCTCGCCTTTCTTCACGTTCGCGAGCTTCGCGCCTTTCTTCACGTTCGCGAGCTTCTCGCCTTTCAGCCTCCTCACGGCGTGCTTTGATATCCACCCAGGCCTCATCGACTTCCTCAGCCGACACTCCCTCATCCTTCATGATCTCAAGGATCGCTTGCTTTCGTTTCGCACGGCCCAAAGTAATGCCGAGTTCCTCACAAATTTCGATGAGTTCCTTCACTTTAAGGTTCTCCATCGTTCACACTAGCCTCTTGCTGTTTCCCCTGTTAAGAATCTTCTTGCCGTACCCACTATAAGCCTACTAGCAAGACGCGCAAGCAATTTTTCACACTCCCGTGTTTACCACCTCCGCATTAACTTTGGTTTCAAAGCACTTCAACTTGGCTTGAAACGATCACAGCTCACTTCAATGCTTCACACAGCCCTTTCTCTAAACTACTACAACCTGAGCTAGAGTAGTCTGGTGAACTGAGGGGAAAACATCAGGCACTCACCGCATCGATGTCGCTGACGCCGGCCGATCCCGCAGCTGCCAACCACTGTTGCGAAACGGCGGACCGATCCCGCCGAAGCCACCACTGTTGCGAAAGACGGCGACGCCAACACGGTCCCGATGGCGCCACTGCTTCCAACTCCGCCGGGAAGGTCACCAGCCGTTTGGTAGCGTATGTTTATCAGCTCGCGACTGCTTCCGCGCAGAGCTGATAAGACGAGCGGACGAGACGACGGTGAGTTAAACAAGGTTTATGTACAGCATATATACAGAGGCGTTACAATTTCGGCACTGGGGCCGACAGAGACTCGAAGAGCCGAGCTCTTCTCTCTAACACATAGTTCAGCCTTTCGCCTAAGACCGCTGACTCACACACATGTCGGCACTCCGACACGGGGACGCCTCTCACATAGGACCGCCGATCGCGACGCGCCGCAGGGCTTCTTTTATTTACACCGGGTCCAAGCAAAATGTCCAATCAGAAGCGCCGCTGGTCGTCCGGGCAGATTCCTCCAATGAGGTTCGCCGCGCGATGCGTCAGACCACCAGACATGAGGACGCCGGCTCGCTGTCACGTGCGCAACTGACTCAATGCACGTGGGCGAGAGGGGCGCCGCGCGTGTTCACGCCGTCGAGGTGATCGCGCCAGGCCGACTGCGGGCTGGCCTTGACCCAGATTGCCTTTTTCAGAGGCACGGTCGTTTGACGAGGACTCGCTGGCATAACAGTCTGTAAATCCTCTCTGAACATACGTGATAATATCTCCAGCATCACAAATGACCGATGATTTTTCTTAGCAATTCGTCTAATACGTGTCTCGCATTTTAAAATCAGTTTCTTGGTCATCAAAGAGAAATATATGCTCTTCACCACACGATGTTTTATCGAACAAGCAATTTGTTTACGCTGTGCCCGTGTTTTCACTGCTCCTCTTACTAAGCATGGAGTCTCATTTATATGGCGCTAGTCTGGAAAAGAGCTGCAACGCATGGGGCTTTGCCGGCCTGAGAATTGTCCACGTGGATTTGCGTAAGCTTTGTTCTTCCCAGTTCCGCTTCACCTGCAGCCTCTTTGTCGCGAGGCGAAGTTCAGCGAAAGTCCAGCAGTCCTACTCCACCACCTCGGGAAGCTGACGATTTAAAATCGGTTCGCGAGTCACTATTATATCTGAAACAAGAGTCGAAGTGCAACAATAAGCACAGTCACAAGTGTGTTCAAACCCCGCCGCGGTGGTCTATTGGCTAAGATACTCGGCTGCTGACCCGCAGGTCACGGGATCGAATCCCCGTTGCGGTGGCTGCATTTCCCATGGAGGCGGAAATGCTGTAGGCCCGTGTGCTCAGATTTGGCCGCCCGTTAAAGAACCCCAAGTGGTCTAAATTTCCGGAGCCCTCCACTAGGCATCTCTCATAATCATGTGGTGGTTTTGCGACGTTAAACCCTACACAACAATCAAATTACAATTGTATTCAAAGCTGCGAGCTTGAAGATTAGGCAAATCCATGTACTACCCATCACATTCGCGGCAGTTGAACTATCAATGCGCCACTATTTCCCATAGTAAACATTGAGAAAAACCGCGATATTAGCGCCAGTCATGTATATAGAGCACATCGCTTGTACAGTACCACTAACGATATATACACTTTTTTTTACCTGTGCTGATTGGGATATTGAATATTTAAAGGACCTCGTCCGTGGCATCAATACCATTTCAAGCTCGAGCCTGTCGCCCGATAGCGCAAGGAGGAAGGCTGCGAACCTTGTGCTCGGCTGTTTTGCCCGACATGCGGCGCCCCAGAAGCAGCACGGGGTGCTCTACCGTTTCATGCAAGACGAACGGCTCAACCTGGAGAAGGTGCAGGACAACTTGGACAAATCGTACGAGTCCTTGCTCACGCTTCATGTGCGCCTGTCGTTCGTCTACGGGCTCGGGGGACTGTTCCACATCAGGCCTTCCGGTGAGTCTGGTTTATAGTTTCGTGTGGCTTACTGCCAGAATCACATGTGTATACTTTTTATATCGTTCGCTTTCCTAGTACGCACTTGTAGTATTACCGTTTCTATTCTGTAAAAAACATAAATTTTAGCCTTCTGTTAGCATTGTTTGTTCTTGGAACATCGTTTATCACCCGCCACAGTGGTCTAGTGGCTAAGGCGTTCGGCTACTGACCCGTAGGTCGTGGGATCGAATCCTGGCCATGGCTGCCGCACTCCCGATGGATGCGAAAGTGTTTGTGGCCCGTGTTCTTGCATTTAGGTGCTCGTCAAAGAACCCCAGGTGGTCGGAATTTCCGGAGCCGTGAACTACGGCGTATTTCATAATCATATGGTGGTTTGGGGACGTTGAACTCCAAAAATTATTATTAGAATATTGCTTATCCCGAAACTCATTGCCTGTTTCACTTAAACGAGTTTTATTATAGGCATTGTTTAAGTTTAAGGTTTTTATCGTGAGTGATATTACTTTACGTGTTATGTGAATCTTTTCAGTTCTCACAAGTTGCCATCTATAATTAGTCTCTTAAGCCCAATTCAGGCTGATACATTACAGCTTTTCGTCCAGGAGACCATCCAGAATGTTTTTTTTTTGCTAATAAAGAGGATGAGTGAATGAATGAATGAATTAATGAATCTATATCTACGTTTGTGATAAATACGAGCCGAACATTGTATTAATCTTTTAGAAAAACAGCGTCTAAACTCAATTAACAAGCGTAAGAACTTTCATGACACTAACTGTTCGAGTGGATAGGTATCTGGCACTCTGGTGATTCAATGCGTAACATTCTTATCAGTGCATTGCAAGGAATTATTGAATAAATACGAATTCGTTGTTCAAGCTCATGTTGTGCACAACAGTATACGTTCTCGTATCACTCGACGCTGCACTTCACGTCGTGTTGCTCAAAATTGTTTCGGACAGGAAAACTTTACATTTTGTTTTTCATTTTTTTATGTTGCAATAGGTTGCTGACGACCCATTCATTAAGGCAGCAAGTGCACCGCGTGACAGTGAACTAAGCGAAGCGTTTATATAGCGCGCTATCGTGGCGTCGATTTCAGAGAGCGCCAGCAAAGGCGGCACCTGGCGTGGTTTTCGGTAAACAGAGTTACTGTCGTTATTGACGCATTTGCCACGAGCTCCCCGCGGTATCGTGTGCACGTTAGCACTGTCGAGGCGCTGCGGTGAACCCCCTTCCCTAAGAAATAACTTATCGCGCGCCTGTGGCCAGAAGTTGGTTGCAGAAATTTGGAGGGATTTGCGAACCTTCAAGCGAAGTACAAGTTATGGATCGCAAGAAACTTGTTGCCGACATCATGCTACGAATACCTTGATTGAGTGGCACTGACATGCGGCCCTTATAGTCCCATAAGATGCGATACAGAAGGCGCAGTGCACAACATGAGGTTTTTATTTAAGCTAGTGGGATATTATGACGACTTTGCGGCCTCATGTCGTGCGGGAATGTGTCGATGTCAACATTTCGGGACCGGGCTGCCAGTTCTTGTAGGGATGCAGCTTGGTGTGGCTGGGGTAGAATGAGTTTGCTCTTGTTATGATCAAGCTGTTACTGTGAGATGGAAGCCTACTGGTCGGATGGCCTCTTGGGTACCGCTAGAGCTTCAGCGTAGTCTTCCTAATGTGACATGTAGGAGCTATCTAGAACATGAACGCACAGTCACGGCACTAACTTTCTACGACGCCAACACGTGCAGTCCAACCTGGCGAGTTACAGATTCTACTAGACACCTCCACCGTGCCTGAACAAGTGCAGCTCTTGCGGTCTGTGGGCCATGTCCCGGCAACCAAGTACTTGCAAACCTTGGCAGCCATCAGCAAAATCACTCAGATCACGTTGCCAACGCTTCAGCAAGCAGTGAACCTCAACGCAAAAGTCCTCGCAATTCTGGGCTCGGCTGTAAGTCCAAGACCGGACTTCCTGCAGGTGAGGCGCTGTTGAAGCACTGACTAAACATGATCACCAGGGTCTCCATTCGGAGCTTAGTGAGCAAGGTCTGAACGTTACTGTAGCAGAACAGGCATTGTTAACGTGGGCTCGACATAGTAGACACAAGACATATTTGAACGCTCAGATATTGCAAAATCAGCATGCGTCGTTATAAAAGGTAGTGACCGTGATTACTCAAAAAACACCCTTGTGGAACTTTGATTTAAAAGGGGGAATATGAATTCGAAGTGTTCGTGGTGCCGACGTCACAGAGCCCCAAGTGATAAATATTATCCAGTTTACGTGCGATATTAACTGCCCTTAGTAGTGGCACGTTGATTTATCTATATAAATTTAAGAATTTCAACCAACCAATTAAAAACTAATCAAGCAGTAAATGTTATCTTCATTCATTTCACTGGACATTTTTGGCAGATAATTACGTCAAAAAAACTATTTGAAATCTGTTATTGTTACACAGGTTTGAGCTCGCCTAGTTTGTATCATTTATTCTGGATGAGGGTTTTTTTAAAGAAAATAACTGTGAGTACTTTATGTTGAACCTTGACGCACCTTGAAACGCAATTATAGATCACTGCGAACCTACGTGTGGGAAGCGCAGCGTGGTGCAGACACCTGCCTCTGGCTGTTGCTTTTTTTTTTTCGGACCAATTACTGGCTTCGTCACTTTTAAAAACTATGTACCGACAGGCCCAGCACCTGACTCTCCAACGACAAACTCTCCTATAATAAAGAAAAATGCGTAATTTTGTACCATATCTATTTTGTTTTGGGGCAAGTATTTGTACTACTTCCTCTTGAGGCAAGCTTGTTGCCAGGTTTAAGTCCCCTATTGAGTCAGGTATTTTTCTAATGGCCGTCTGCATCAGATAAGGCTCGGAACAAAGGCTTTCCTGCCACTGTTATGATATAGCATCAACTGAAGCCTGCATACAAAGAGATAATTATTATGGCGATGGAAACTTCTCGGGAAAATTTCATTAGTAAAATTAGATTGCAAACGTCAATACTCAACAAAATTTATCTGGACGCTAACAAATTTCAACCTAGCCAACGGTATAAACGTATATATGCGGAGTAAAGTAACTTGCCTGAACCATTCAAGTGTTTGACGTCACAAAAATGAGCAATTACTATTTGTATGAACCACTTGCTCAATATCTTTGTGAAAGGGACAGTGAGTACGCTGGGCGAATGCGACATTTTTTTTTTCATGACTTGAAACCACTAGAGTTCTCGCATGTATTAGATCCAGGCCCTCACAATGTCCGACCGTTGTCGTCGAGTCTCGCCGGGTGCGAAACATCTGCGCGCGATACAATCTATAGAGCTTACAGAGCGCGCATACGGTTTAAAACATTTTCATCAAGATTCTTTATATCGTTTATCATTTTGTCAATAGAGCTTCGCTCCGTCATCAGCATTCGCTTCGAGTGTCTGCAGCTTTTTACTGGTATAAGGTGAGCTCTAAGTTGGCTTAGTTAGTTGACGTTCACTCTGAAATGATTTAACTGCGCGTTTACAGACAACACGGAGAAAGTGAAAGAAAGCAAGCGCTCAGTGCTGCACACGCACTCTCTTCCTTCGCTGTGTCCTTGTCTGTAAAAGCGCAGTTCAACCCTATCGGAAGTGCTGGTCAGGCCATGCTGATCACAACTGCACTGAATTTTCACATTTACGTCTGACATACATGGCAATTTTTTAAGCTGCAACATGATTGAGTCGACATTCAGAAACGTTTCTCAGAATGCTCGCATGACGGACTTCCTCCCTGCGGAATTAGCAGTCCACTTGGTTAGGTGAAAGACTAGTGTACCATTTGCATAGTTACTTGTCTGCTTTATACCTTAATATTATTCAAGCATTTAACACGTTGGTGCAATAGCTATACCATTCAGTGACAGTTTATGCCTTGTAGTCATTGTGTCCAGTAAAATTTGCATTTACTTAAACACACTGCTCAAAATACATGTGGCGCTTACTGAGACTTTCTTCGCGAGGGAAATTTATACGAGGTGATGCTGCTCTACAAAAATATTGAATGTTTTCCTCGAAAAAGGTGACAGCTCAGTCGCTTTTTATGAAAACTTGAACGGATTGCAATACGTTTTCGAAGCCTCCGTAATACTTTCTCCCGAAGGCCTCCTTCCGAAAAAAAAAATAACAACCGCGCTTGGTTAGCACTGTTTGTACACTTTGTAATTAAATATGTATCGCATATACTACACGCCGCCATTCTGGTAAACGCACATTTGGATACATACATGAAATATGTAAATGTAACCTATGATTAATCACTTTTGATAAGCCGAAGAGAGTTCTCCTTTGTAGGTAGTGCAGCAGACCAATTGCACAATAACTAATTAGAACGCTACTGGAGTTGTAGAACTCAAAAACTGAATCATCATTTTTGCACTTGTACTCTAAACTATCCTTCCCATTTAAAATATTGCAGTCCTACGTTTGACGATGACAAGACAGAGAAGTACAAGACAGGACGGTTCGCTGTCTACATCAAATGCATGGATTCAATATTTTAGCTAAGAATGTATCACCAACTAGTCCTGCTACGTGTTCTTTTAAGTTTACGCTTCTTCGCCAGATAATATAAAACTGAACATGTATAAGTAGTTTTTGTTGTGAAACTCTGTATGGTAATTTGAGAGTTAAGAGAAGGCTCTGTCTTAGAATAGAATAAAAGTGAAAGAAGGTCCTTAATTGCCGTGGTGTCTTTATGACGATTCCGGCAATGACGTGATTGTGTTTCTGTTTAGTATATATATGACTCACCATTTTTTTGTAAATGAGTTCTACTGGGTCCCGCAGCGAGGCGTAAGGGTTAGAAAGAGGTATTTGAAAACCACCGAATCGCAGCTCGAATGCATTGCGAAATCTGCGATTGCCTTCTGGCTTCGTGCTAAAGAGGGGCAATTTGTCAATTAAATATTTCGTAAACACACTTTTTTAAATACAACTCTTGCACCTTTCCACTCCTTCCGTTTTATTCATACAGCTACTTGTCGACTTCCTGGCAACCACAGCAGCCAAGGTGTCCATCCGTGGATTAAGTCCAAACTTCTTCGGCGAAGCCTTGGCTCTCCACACGCCCTACAATTCCGACACCGTAGTGGAATTCGACCAGCGGTTGCTGAACGCCATAGAAAGCCTCATTGGAACTCTCAACAAAACGGAGCTTTATTTCTGGACCAGCTGGAGTGTCTTGCGCGAGCTTGGGCCTTTCGTGGACAAGGAAGTTTTCGGCCTCTATCAGCAACCCCGTGCCCATACTCTCTGCATCCGTAAAGTCAGGCACGTCATGGCAGCTCCTTTGGCAGCCACTACGTTCTTTGTCGAGTAAGCTTTCTACCAGTTCCCATCTTTTCCTCTTCTTGACGCATTTTCAAAGATTCCGCGGATGCAAGCACCATAGATCGGCAAACTGACTTATCGGTCGACTCACTGAGTCTCGCTCCCTGACTTCGAGTGAGTCCGTTTTATGAAAATTTCCGTAAACGTGAGTCTGAGTGAGTCCTATTGAGGTAAATATCAGTGAGGAGAGTTCGAGTGCGCTACCAGCGCAAAATATATTTCGTATGTCTTAACGAGCTCCTGCTGCAATTTGCCTCCTATGATCCCATCTACTCGTTTGCAGTATTGCTATCGAGGTTATATATGGGCGTAAGTTATTACTAAAATATTTTACAGATATGAGTGAGTCAGCGTGCGCTCCAATTTCTTCGCTGATTTATTTCCATGACGGTGGGCAACGAGCATAGTGTACCACCATAAATTAGACGGTGCGATGACCACCTCCGTCGCTCAATAGTTAGACAACCGAACGCGTAATCTGTTGCAGGTTGAGTCCCTTCAGGCCGTAAGTTGTCTTTTCGTCCACTCTACATTTAGATGCGAGCAGCTTAGAGTCGAGCACGATTCAGTGTGCAACGTCACCACCCCTACTGCGCATGCGCATCCCCTCCCCCTCTCACCTCTCCCAAGCTCCCCCTCTCTACTCAGGAGCAGTCAGAGTGCGCGAACTCTGGAGACTCGCCGTCAGAGTTCGACCCCTGCCCATAAAGATGGATAGAGAAGACAACAGTCGTCGTCGCCAGGCAAGGGCACACGCCTTGCAACGTCACTATGGCAATAAACACGGTGTCTTCTACGTGGATGTGGCTGGTCTTGATTACAGGGGGTGGTATACGGCAGCGGTAATTCACGAGGAAAAGCAAGTACATGGACTCACTTTCAAAGCTCATGGCACAACACAAGCGGAAGAGGTAGCTATTGCTCTAGCTGCCTCCGACCATCGATCTCAATGTATCATATCAGATTCACGTGGGGCATGTCGAAGTTATGAGGCTGGTTGGATCACACCACTAGCGGAAAGAATTTTGCAGAACTATAGCAACCGGAGAATCGACCCTAACCCTTGTTGCCTAGTCTGGACTCCAGGCCACTACGGCCTAATGGTGGATGAAGCCGCGAACACGGCGGCTTAAGCACTCGTTCACCGGGCATCCCGCTTAGATCCTGAGTACCTGCAGACCGAAGGTGGATATCTGCTGACACTCAAATATATTACGGCCTATTACAGGGGTCAGCATCGTCAATACCCACCTCCTGCAAAGGGGCTGGGGAATGCTAATGAACGCATCTTGCTGAGACTTTTCACCAATACTTTATTGTGCCCGGCATTCATGCAACGTTTCGATTCCTTCTTCACTGACAAGTGCCAATACTGTGGGCAGGTGGCTGACACCGACAACATTGTTTGGGCTTGCCAGGTCAGCTCGGCTCTTCCCCCTAACCCTACCCCAACCAGAGAGGAGTGGGAGGCGATCCTGCTGGGTTGCTCGGATCTTCAAGCCCAAAGGGCCCTGGTCCAGAGGGCTAAGTTGGCAAGTGTCACCAATGTGGTCCCAGAATAAGGACTCCACTCACTATGAATCCTCTAAGGGCTGCACCTCTCCTCCTTTTTTTTTCAATAAGTGTTTGCACTCACTCCCGCCTAACAATGCCGACGCCAACGTTACTTGGCTGACGCTGGGAGCGTCTGGTAACCTATGCCCTCTCACCCCCTCTCTCTAGGCATTCTTCCCAGTGGCGTCTACACCCCATTTTGCATGAGCCCCCCCCCCCTCCCCCTCACTGACCAAGGAACGACGAAGCAGGCAGCGTCTGCTAGCAAATTTCTTTATTGAAAAGACTCACTGCTCGCACTGCACAACTGTTCACTGACCACCCCGTATATATAGGCACTGGATCGTGACCTCCAAAGTAGTGCCAATGGGAGATTTCTCCTCTGCATTGTTGAACAATAAAAATTCACAGCGTGCGCATTAACTAAAAGCGGACTGCGGGTCTTCGCGACCAATCGGAGTCGTCTGTCTCAAATGCCCATATAGCGGGGATTGGCATGTTCCAGTAGGAAACACCGCTCTATCCCTGCGTACTTTGGGTCTCCCAAGGTTTCTCTCCTGCGCAACGCCGCACAGAGCGCTAGCGTCAACGTCTCCGCAAGTGTAAACGTTAGCGCACGCTACTTAGCATCTACATATGGTCCCCTTTAGTGGAAGATGGCGTCGTATTTATTCACACATATGTCGTAAATATAACAAACAACGTACCCTGTACTTCATTTCAAATAATATCTGCTGCTTCTCATTATTATCACTTCGCACATGAACTCGACGTCTGGGAAATATGTTGCCACAGCTGGGATAACACTGTTGAGAAGAATTGGCAAACTTGTTAACTTTTTTTAACTATTGATTTGAGGGCAGATGTTTGTGCCACGAAGTTGTAGTGCGTGCCAACTTACGGCATATCTATTCCGTATACGCTAAGAAAGTTGCACGTACTTCAATAAATTGGTCGTGGTATTTTAAGGTTGAAATCGAACCTAATTGCGTTCGACACAGAGGTAGAGCGAGTGTTCTGTCACGTTAGACCGAAACCATAACGCCTAGAATATATTCTGGACACTCTACCCAAGCTACCAGTGACAAGCAAGTGATGAAATTGAGATGAGTAGTGACGAAAGCGGCGAAATTGAGATAGGCAGTCCGGTCTGGCGTAACAGAACGGTCGCGCTTGGAGCGTGCCGCATGCGTTCAGTTTCGCTTTCATTCTTGAAACTTGACGAATAATATCCCTAGCTACGTGAAACTTTTATGATTACAAAACTGGGCACGCGATAAATTATTATTCACTACAACTTTCTAACAAACAACTGCGCTCAGGTCAATAATTACACTTAAATAACTGTTTTTGTTCACTAGTCACGTAAACGTCATTTCATTCGCGGAAAAGTGCTTCCGCCTTAACTAGAGCTATTGTGTGAAAACTTAAAAAGCCTGACTGTGTTATAAGTTTTATGAAAGATTTTTACTGTTAAACGAAAACACCCTGTATATGTATGCAAATTTTATGACAGTACTTATGTGTACCCGGGATTTAATGCAGCACTGTTTTGCTCGGCAAGGTATTGCAGTCGCTCATGTTACGCAAGGCAACACCTATTAACAGCGCAATACCATCCTGTCGATGAGCCAGTAATATATTCGTCTTTCAAACGCTTTTACGAGCCGATACACACCGCACACAAAAGCTGCAAATCTACGATGATTTCTAGTGTGGCAAATAGTCCCATACTTTTTACCAGTGCACCAGCCCCGGATATCTAATGCATAGTTGTGGTGTTCGAGTGCTAGCCCGTAAACCGTGAAATCGCATCCCTTCCACGTAGATCAAATTTCGATATAGGTGAAATGTTTGAGGCCCGTGTGCTTAGATTTACGTGTTCGGATAAGGGCGCCGAGTGGTCGAAATATGCGGAGCACATTCATTACGGCGTTCCCCAAAAGCATATCGCAGTTTTGGGACGTTAAACCCCAACAAGTATTATATTGAAGAACTAAGTACGCAACCTTCGTAGACGAAAAATAGGCGGAGTACTTGCGTGCTTCACTGGCAAAGATCGTCAAAACACGATAGTCTTCTGTATTGAGAGAGAGAATAAAATGTTTATTTGTCGTTCTGCACGAGAAGATCGGTGAGCAGGTGCTGCGTGAGTATGGTCACCTTGTAGAAGTAATCTGAAGAAACAGAGATTTTCTCGAATGCAAAGCCACTAGTCGGTGGAAGATACAGACAGAAACCGCTTAAGTACATATAACGAAAGCATGTAGGAGGGAACCATAGTCCGGGCTCACGTGATGATCTCGCCGACCAACCGGGCCCGTTGAACCAAGCCCTGGCGGACCTCGGGAGGGCCGTCGCAGAGGGCATCGTCCCACAGCTCTTTGGTGTGGAATGGATACAGTATCGTGGGAAGAGAAGGAAATAATTTTGTGGCGCACTCCACCATGGCATGAATTACTGTTGGGGAGCTGCCACAGCCGGGGCAAGAATCTGCGTGCACCGTGTAGTTTTACTGAAGCGTAGTAACATCGCACAGTAAGCACTGGCTTCTACCGCTTCGCCTACGTCGGATCCAGATAAAATACTAAGCAAATAATAACATTATACGTTTTACGTCCAAAACCACAATATATTGTGAGAGACACCTCAGTGAAATGCTCCGAATTTTTTTTACTTTCTGGTGTTCCTTAACGTGCAATGACATCGCACAGTAAACGCGGTCTTCTAGCGTTTCGCCTCCATCGCGATGCGGTTGCCGTGGTCGGGATTCAATCCCGAAACCCTCGGTTCAGCAGTCGAGCAACATGACCGCTACGCCGCTGCGGCGGCCACTAATCAAAACCGAACAAGTCAGCATACATGGTCACCCAAAGCTATAGTACACCCAGACATGTCACAGCATAGGCAAGGGTGAAGTGGTTAATGGTGGCCGCTCCTTCCCAAATACATTGGGGGAGCGGCCATGAATCGGGCAGTTAAATTGTTACGGAAACTCTTTTGCTCGGTGTACAGCCTACAGCATCAGCATATATAGTCTATTCGGAAAAGGGTGTGCCGATCGTACCGTAACAATGTACGCGAAATTATTATGGGTGCATAAGCACTCTCAATGTGCTTCGCACTATCGGGTGAGGTGGGCTCACTTGTTTATTTGGTTATTTAGTTAGCTCACTTTGATGAGTGAACACCTGTGAATGTGAAAACTTCCACGCAGGTTATGAAGTACTCCAAAGAAGAGATGAGGACAGCATTGGCGCTCTTGTTCGTGCTGCGTCACGTTTTGCGTTGCTATTTTCCCCTTAGAAGTTAGCACCAACTGGGTACCACCGATGATTTCTTAAGCACCTCTCAAGTACGTTACTTTTGAGTTCAGTCACCTGCTCCCTCTTGTCACGAAGCTTTTTACGGAAAAATTCATATAGAGCTTGCTGCGGCCGTGGAGATGAGAACGGTATTCTTTAACCGTATTATCGCTAACCTCGCCGTAGTTCCCTTGAAGTGCTCGCAATTTTTAAAATAGTAGCGGAAAGAAAAAGAGCAGAATGCGCTAATTCTGCAAGACTGGAACCAGCAACGGACTTAGTGTTCAACGTAGCTAATTTTTGCTAGTAATGTCAAGCTTTTCCTAAAGAGATTACAATTTTTTGCCTGTACTAGACGAGAGCTCAAAGCCGTCCCAGGCCAACCTTCATTTGAAATTTGCGAGAAGCTTTGTGACTAGTTTTTACGTGGTTTTATGTGTTTTTTTTATTCACGTAGCAGACACGCTCATCATACTTATTGCAGGCCACGCCAGACAAATCGGCGCACCTGTTGTGTCAACAAAAGAAATGTTTAATAGGTCTAAGCCAGAGCGCACTGGTTTATGATTATAATAAATCGTGTTTACACTATTAGGTGCAACGAAAAGGTTAAAGAGCTCCGCTCCTAACAATTATAACCATTCATTTCTAGGTATTTTCGACAGAAGATTCAATGAGCTCCCGCTTTTTTTCACTCCTGTCTGCAGATGTTTGTTCCGCGCACGGAAGTGACGAGATGTCCTAAAAGCTTTACCGCCGTTCCCGTAACGCGTTTTTCTTCGCCTGCAGAGACACAGTTCGACGTTACTTGGACGCAATGACCAGAAAGCTCGTGCACTGCGTTGCCAAAAACGCCTCGTCATGGCTGCGCCCACTTCCCGACCCGTATTCAAGGCCGCCAAGTATGAGCGTGTTTGTCGGCTACCCTCCATCCGAAGACACGGAACAGAAGATGGATCAGAAATATAGCGCCTATCCGGCGCATAAATTAAGTGAGCACATACCACCATATCCGTTTATAGACAATGATATTCATCGCTTGCATGAAAGGGCCATTTTTTGGGTGGTTTTTTTTTTTTTGCCATGAGGTGGGGAGGGGAGGGAGGGAGGCTGCGGGCGCATATTTATTAAGGGGATACGTGGTGTGGCATCAGTCGCAATGGGAAGGTTGGCTGAAAATTTTGCTTCGAGCGAGGTTATGACTTTGTTTGTTGTTGGGTTTTGATTTTTTTTCAATAAACATAACGGCCCGTCACGAATCTCGTGAACTGATTTGAATTGGTAATACTAAATGGGTCAAGATCGCGAAGTGAGAAAGCTGATCTTTCGGTGAGCTTTTCTTGCACATCAAGCCGAAAGAACCAAGTGTAGGGAAGTACATGCTCTATTAAGCATTCTCATGCAGGGGGAAGCGTTGCATGCTGCAGCTCCCATAGGCGCTAGCACCAGATTTTTTTTCAGTGCATTGCGAAAAAACTATGGCTGTGGTAGAGGCGGTACTGAGATCTATGGAACGTGGAACGGCGCCTGGGCCAGATGGTTTTCCTGTTGAGTTTTATTTGACATTCTGGAATGAGATTGGTGCTTCCTGTATCGGGGTTATCCGGCGATGTTACGAGGACGGTGTCTGTTATCCAGCTTTTGAGATGGACGCATTGTGCGTAACCCAAAAGGGGAAGCTTCCCCTGTTAATACTGAAGATCAGAGACCTATTACACTCCTCAACGTTGACTATAATATATTTGCGACGGTAATCGTTCAACGTTTGAAGGGTCTGCTGAACGCCCTGGTGGGCCATCACCAGGCTTCATCAGTGCCTGGACGTGAAATACACAGCTTTTGATTTACCGCACGTGGTATTATAGCCCATACTCTGCAGTGGTCTGCGCGTGGTATCCTTGTGTCTTTGGACCAGGAAAAAGGATTTGACCGACTAGAGCACACCATCTCTTTATTGGTCTCCCAGCATTTGGCTTTTTTCCTTCGTTTGTAGAAACAATCAGAAATTCTTACACTGGTCTAAAAAGCACACTAGTTCTGGATGGCTGGGAAAGTGCCGCCTTTTTCATTACACGTGGGGTCCGTCAGGGATGTCCATTGTCTCCTGCAGTATACTGTTTGTCCTTAGCCTTGAGCCATATTTGCGTGTTCTTGAAGTTGATTCACGTGTCCAAGGTATTGCGCTTCCTAGTAGCGGTGTCGTGAAAGTCACAGCTTTCACTGATGACATAACCTTGAAGCTTTCAGATGAAGATAGCCTTTGATGAAGCTTACGTGTATTTTTACGGTAGGGCGACATTTCAGGTCCCGGTATTTCCAAATACCGGTATTTCTTCATTGGCTATCCAAACTCCAGGCTTAGCGCCGTTTTTCCTATTCAGCCATCCGCATCCCTTTGTATTTTTGGTATATTATACAACCACTACGGCATTTGCGAATCCGCTTGGTTAAAGGCTCTCGAAGAAGGAGCACTAAAAATTAAAGACGCACAGGATTTTGACTTTCCGCTTCTTGAGCGGAGGTACCTTGCACAGACTGTATTTTGCGGTCGCGTTTGGTACCTTTCTCACGTCGTGCAAACGTCTTTACGTATCGTGCGATCACTGCAGTCGGCTTTGCGTTCCTTTTCTTGGTCAGGAGGCACTGAGTTGGTCTCTCGTGTGGTACTGGGACAGCAGCATTCTCAGGGAGGCTTTGCTTTCCCTTCAGTTGTCCATACGCTGTAGGCTGCTGGCACTTCGCTTCCTTTTGCGCCTAGTGAAGGTGAGGAATCTCCCACACGAACGCTTGCATATTACTTTCTGGGTAGTCACCTTCGGCATTTTATGTATAATGTCCACGTTAACAGGGATACAGAGTCAATAACACTTCCTGCGTTTTATGCAACAACTGTTGCATTTTTTCGCCATGTATAAAGTCGACCTGTCCTGGCCTAGATGTGTTGAACAACCATATAGTTGGGACAACTACTGCTTTGTTGCTTCCGTTGGTTCCCCCAGCCCGTCGTGCTCGCTCTAGTCGGGCGTCTTGGAGCACGTTAACGGCTTATTTTCTGCCTGGACACCTCCGGGACTTCATGTGGCGCCTGGGATGGGGTGTGCTTAACACCCTCGACCACCTCGAAAGGTGGAGAGTGGTCCAGTCAGCAACATGCCTGAACTGCTTCCTTCGGGAAACAAATCAGCATTTTTTGAGGCATTGTGTCATTGCTCGTGTTTTTTTTTTTTGATATCCGTACACGCGGGATTTCGTCGCCTCAGAGTAAATCGCTTCGTTTCTTCTGGGTGTTGTTCTCGAGGCCATTTCGCTTGTCTTCTCATCGTTGCTGGCTCTTTCTGCCTCTGGCGCAACCGCTGCGAGACGGTTGCAGCGGGCCGCCACCACCACGCGCTCTTCCCAATCCTAGAGCGGTTGTACTCGGAGCTGCTGTCTGCTTTGTCGGAGGAGCTCTTCTTCCTCGGTGAAGAAGAATTTCTTCGGCACTGGTCTTGCCCTTTTGTGTCGGTCTATGACGGACGAGTGAAACTTGTCTTTCGGCCGGCCTGGTATTGGTATAGGCTGATGTGTCGATGCGCCGGCAGAAAGGACATGCCAACATGTAAATATGCGAAATATACATATTCCTGTTTTATTTGTGCCCCTTGTTTACCTTGCAATATTCATATATGTATCTGTCCTTTTCTGACACATTTTTGCGTGTCTGTGTTTGTGTGAACTGTAGAATGTACATGTTCTATCCACGTCCTCTCGTATCCATCTTCATGTTATTGTAGTCTGTTTTGTCATCATCATTATTGTATGTCTAAGAAGAAAATGCTCTGGCAAAATATTATTGATGTCTATGACAATAAACTTTTCCATACACACACAAGCATTCTCTATTTATTCCAAACGCATGAATGAGTGCGGCTTTGCCATGTCGTAGGAACAGCTGCTTACAGCTCTTGATTAGTACAGTACGGAGCACTGTGAATCATTTAGTATTTGTGCTATACACAGGTAAACGAAACGGAACGATAAGAAAAAACGATAGAAAAATAGATAGGGAGGACCTTGCTAGTTAAGACGTTGCTGATAATGATGTTCGGCTACCAGCACCGCTGTTAGTCCACCCTTGCGCAACTTTAGTACAAGACGCTCACACTTTGTTTTTTTTATTTCTTCTTTTGATTCGGAAAAGAAATAAAATGATTGTGACCGCCCTCTTAATCGCATGAACGTGCTCCGTAGCGAGGGAGCAGCAAAAGAAGAGAGAAACCGGGTAAACAAGAGATGCACACATATCTCGCAGTCAATGTATGGGCCGCCATTTGAGTTCACATCATGAGCGCAGTTGGTCCCTCACATGGGGAAATTATATTGTGCGCATGTATTACTTTCACTTCTCGCAGGCTCCAATGCATTCCTGTCGGACTGGTTGACATCTGCCAAAGTAAGGAGTAAATATCTGGTTCCGTCCGACAATTTCTTCGACCCGCTCGTAGTGGACATCGCAGTGACTCAAAACGGGTCATGCGTCGCCTTACCCGCGGCCGTCGTTCACGTCATGTTCCAGTACGACGTCGTGGCAGCATTCAAGCATGGCGCCATCGGTCACATGATCACTAAACGCTTCATCCAGAGGTATACGGCATTGAATGTTTTTTTCTTGTCTGTCATAAAATGCCCTTATAATGAAACATTTCAAGGCTACTTATGTAGCACGAGACCTTTTATGCAGCCGATTTTGAATTAATAATGATGAAGGTACTGCATCATACATCATGAAGCAGAGGTATAAACAGAATGAGCAGAGGAAGTACCTCAGGCAGGAGGGGCGATGTTTCGATACGAGAACGTATGCTAAAGGCGTCTTGTACAAAAGTTACACCATTTCCCGCTAAAGAAAAACCAAATATTGTCGTACAGGTCGCAATTCTACATCCGCATTTTCAAAGGCACATCAGGTTTGCCATACACTGTGCAAGCCCAGAAGAAAAATTAGGTCATTAGGTATGCCGGCCTTGCTTTTAACAGAAAGAAAACGAATGTCATGTGAACTTAACGGTAATTCTTTTTTTCGGGGTTCTCTGGAATATTGTTCTGGCCCAGCACAAGATGTTCTTCAACGTGGTGAAAGAATGCTTGGAACGCCAAATGTCAATATTTTTACCTTTACACTGGTACCTTGCCAGTTAAAATATGATTGAAGGATAGGGGAATATTCGTCCCGTCGTGCACACATTGTTACTTAAGAAATAAACCGGAAGGAATGAACATGTGTTAATATATTGCTGGAGCGGGGTGTTTTTCTTCGCCGCAGAGCGTACGTTGTCTGCCATGCTAACGGGAAGCTATTTATATACACCACACACCGCTTGTCAGTCCTCAGAGCTTCGAAATTTCAGCGCGGTTTTGTTATCAGTGGCGAGATGGCGTGACAGGCTCGCGTTGGGTAAGGTCCCTACAGGAAACTTGTTTCATCTAGGGACCTTATCGTTGGGTACAGAGCGTAGCGTTGGGCGCGCTCTAATGGTTGCCGCCTCTACGAAGCGCCCTTCCACGGAGCTGGTCTCTCGTGAGCACGTGCTTATCAGACTCGTAATTCAGGAGAGGACGAAGGTCACTTTGCACGCTGCCACGGCCGCGTTCGCGAAAGGAGTGCGCTGCCGACGCACGACGCAGGAAGAATGTGTCAGTTGTTCGCGCTTGTCCTGTGTATACCTGTGTGCTCATTTCGTGCGTCTTTCTGTTTGAACAACGCGCTTTCAGTGTCGAGGTGTGACAGCTGTTAGTCCACGCACGTCCTGTGTATGCTGATTCAGTGCGTGCTTTCTGATTGAGGTGCGCGCTGCAAGTTTTGAGCTGCTTGCCGTTCCTAACGTGTCTTTGCATTTTGTTGGTGTTCCTGAAACAATGCACAATAAACACTCAACTACCTCTGTAAAGACGCGTTTCACTTTAGTGTTATACCGATTTCTATATAGGGAGATCAGCCACGTTTTTTTGTTTCTTTCAGGCTGTCAAACACCAATAAGTGGCCGACTGAGTGTTCCCAGCCAGCCGGTTTGAATGCGACAAGCGTACCCGAGAACCTGCTGGCGTATCAGTGCGTCGCTGACGGCTTTCGATCCGAGCTCGCGCTCAACTCCAGTGCTGAAACAGGGCTGCCTATGCACTTGCACCTCACCCCGTGGAAGCAGTTGTTCATCATCGCTTGCGGAGTAAAGGTAACAGTCCCGGTAGATGCGACGTAAAAATACTGCAGGTCAGTGGCGTAGCCAAAGCGGTGGGGGTTAGGGTTCAACCCCCCCGCCACAGTTCCCACCTTTCTTTTTCGTAGATTCACACGGACATAATTTAGAAACTAAGAGGTGCTGCTATTACATCATTCCTGTCCACTTTTTCAGTGAATAATGTATATATGGAAGAACGTGTCGCAGTGTCGCGGTCGCGGTCTATCACTGTCGCGGTCGAATGATATAACGAAGAACGTGTCTCGGTGTTGGTCAAGACTATGGCACTCTGTGAGATTTTTGGCAGCTCGACCACGCACGTTTTAAGGCGTCTCGGCGACGGGATTAATGCTGCATTAGTGGTCGTACTTGTACCCGCTGGAACAGATCTCGCCGGAGTCGACCACCGAGGGAATTTTCACTAGGCAGAGGTTGGTTTTAATAGTAGAAGCCAGACACAGTTCCAAGGTCTGATAGGCACCGTTCAAGCATATGACAATGTGACTCTTCGTACGTCTGCTAAAATATATGCCGAGACTGACATTTCTATTCAACGTTCGCACGTTTTGTTAACAACTAAACACGCGCGCGCTCACTAGTGACAGAATATTCAGCTTATCTACCGAAAATCGCTTGTGTGCGATTGTTAAATACACTAATACATGTCTTCACTTTACCCTAACGTCTAAAGGCACTCCGAAGTGTGGTTCAGTTACGAAAGTTTCACAGAGGCAAACGTGCAGGTCAATCACAACCTCAGAAAGGCCTACTAAAATGCTCATCGTGTAACTTAAGCCGATAAATAAAAGATTATGGTCATAAACCTAAAACAGCGTAATGAGAAATGGAGTGTGGGCAGCTGTAGTGAGCACCAGTTTTATTGTTCAGCAGTGTGGCAAACAGGGCAAGAATAAGGAACATAAAACTGAAAGAAGTTTACACTGGGAGCAGCGTCGCCTTTTGAGAAATAATCATACTGCGTTTTGGCACAGCCATCGAGTTTCATAAGAAGGCACCGATTGACAAAGAACACGAACTACCCAGCAATACGTGTGGGCAACGTATTTTATGGGGGTGACTTCACATTGCTTGGAAGCAATGCACTAAGCAACGTTTGGACAGTGACACTCAATGTGAGAAACGAGTACTTTAGCGACAATACATGTCGGCTGGTAAAGTTGCGCCTTGAACAATAGCACTCGTTTTTCCCCTGGCGGAAAGCTTCGCTAGTATACATTTCCTCCGCTTCCCTTCAGGTGCCAGTAAGATCGTGCTCGCCCAGTATCTTACTCTGCGCGCGAAACGTCTCGCGTTAGTGATTGCACCCCCACAGAGGGCTTCTAGTTTTTGTTGCGTGGTGATTCCATACTACAAACGTGATTGAAGACGAAGGACTTGATGTCAGCAGTGAAATTCTAGCTACTCGCATCAGAATGCTCGAAACAAGCATGGATGGTGCAGAGTACAGCGTAAGTAAACTCGCGTTGCATGCGCTAGTAGTTCTCGTCGGAGTTCACGCGCTCTGGAAAATTGATTATGGTGCACTACGCTCTGAAATAGACCGGAGTTCATTCCTTCATAATTAGCGAACTGATCACTCAATATTTTGTAAGGTACGATACTGCTCCTGTTCGCGCCGGCGTAAGTGGTGCAAACATGAATGCACGTACTAGTTAGAACAGTGTATACCAGCCATATTCCTGCAGCGTGGTAAAATATTCTGTACAGTTCTGAAACTGTTGGCGTAACAAAAAATGACAGCTGCACGATTTCAAACAACTAAATACATCTTGCGGCAATGCTAACGTTTCAGAGAGAAGAGCAACGAAAGCTATAAAAAAGCGAGAAAATTACGTGTTTTTGCGCGTATTTAACGTTTCTAGTGCATATACGCAGCTATAGCAAGCTAATAATATTTGAGTACGTATAGTCTGCTTCCAGGTGCATTTTCTATTGAGACCAAGAAAACGTTTTTCAATAATAATTACCTTACCCTCGCAGATTGCATGATAAGACCTTTACGGTTGGAGTACTTCATTGCTATTAAAAGTCGCAGTGCAACTGCAATGTCCACCAAGGTTGCGAGAAACTCAGCCCGAAAAATACCACGTGCGAAATCGTGTTGTCAATGTACAGCATAACTTCAAAAAAAAAAAAGACTTATTGCATATCGGAAGCATGCTTGGATGCGCGCTTTAAAGTAACAACGTTGATTGAAAGCTATCACTGCATTAGGGCTGTTTGACTTATAGAGCTTAAAATAAAAATACCTCCCATAGGCATGCAGTCACAAACATCGACAGTAAGGAATTCGCTCAGCGAAATAAGCAAAGCCGAAATGTCATTATGAATGTACAAAACCATGCAGCGTATACATCTCATTCCACGTTGTAAAAGGAACCGTCATTGATTTGTGAAACACACTTCGCCCAGACTAAGACTAGATTAACTATTAGCGATGTCTTCTCCGAGATGACGGGTCATCGCAATGATGCCTTTTGGATGACTAGTCCACTCAGTGGTGCGACGAGAGGCCGTTGCTCCAAACGGCAACTATATCTATCGTTTACTGTAGTTTACGGTGATTACTTTTATTTACTCTCTTCATAAGCAGACGCATGGGTTTGCTGGAGGAGAGAGTCCCATGACTTTGATATACCTTTACACAATCTGCTCAAACTACCGCTGATAGTCACATACCAGAAGAAAGGGGCTGCCTGTTCCCCCCCTCCCCATTAGGGTTAACGTGGATACCCCCCCCCCCCCCCGCCAAAAAAAAATATTTCTGGCTGCACTCCTGGTGGAATAATTATGACGTTTGTGTGGGAAAATATAGCGGCCTCTATTTACTAGATAGAATTATTATGAAATATCTCGCGAGAGAAAACTTCAACCAAACTGTGATCCTGGACGTCTTGTTAGCCAATCGGCATCTGGCTAATATAGAAATCAGCTAAATATGCGGGGATGATCCACAAACGTGAATGCTGCTATCGCCGTGTTCAGGTTATCTTCAGCTGTTTGCTTACCGCAAAATTTAACAAGCCATTATAGGTATACGACCGAGAGTTCGCAAATACAAGGAAAAAAAAACATCATTTTGATAGTGAATGTGATTCATTTTTCTCGATTGTTTATTTGTGGATACAAGTACTGCTTATAAAATTAACTTTTATGTAAACAAAAAATATTTCGTGTTACGTTCAAGTAGTAAAACTACAATCTGATTATTAGGCACTTTGTACGGTAGGGGAAACCGGTGTAATTTTTAGATGAAGGCACCTAATGGGCTATTGACATAAGCATGTGAATATTTTGGCACATTGCCCCTTCGTATCCTAGCTGCCGCGAACCTGGTATCAAGCCCGTAACCTAATATTTTTGTTTGTTTGTTTGTTTGTTTGTTTGTTGTGATGTTGATGTTAATGTAGCTGCAAGTAGAGCTGGCACTTGTCCTAAAGGCTTAACTGTAAGGAAGCTCATACTTAATATGGTAACGGAATTCTATAGTTAGCTGAACCTGAAGCCCAGATACCATGCATGGCTTCAGCCAAGCGTCGCTTGTTGGGAAAAAACAATGGGAAGAACTATTCATTGAAACCGGGCGTCTACAAAATACGGATCGCCAATTTAAATTAAGAATGCACGGTGACTTCAAAAAGCGCTTCAAGCCTATCATTTTTTTAATGATAGCTTCACAGTGTAAGAGACCGATGAATAAGAATAATTGTTAACTCTTAGAAAGAGGCAATGAATAAAGTTAGAAGACAAATGGAAACATTGCCACTTGAAGAAAAAGCATATATATCAGAGACTCACTGCAAAACATCTGTTATAAGCAATAGAGTATCGTGCATAGCAGTGCAATGACGCAGTTGCCAAGCCAACGCTCAGATTAAGAATAAGCTGTTGTTCTTGCTTCTTGATATGTCAGCCCAGTACTGTCTCGACGAGCGCTGCCATTATCACGCAGGACTGCCGCAAGCGAGGTCTCGTCGTTGAAGGCAGCTGCGAAACAGCCGCCCTGCTAAGGCTACCTATTTTCGCCAACGCGTTCGGGTGCAAACTCCAAGAGCCCGCCTGCAATTTCGCCCGCTCGAATGGGTGAATGGCATCGCCTGGCGGGATCCTGCGCCTCCAAAAGCAGCCCCCTATTTTTCACGCTGAATTAATAAAAAATATTAACGCATTCTATTTATATCACTATCTTTGTCACTTGTTTTCAGTTTATAGACATGAATCGGCGATTATTATATGATTTCGCCTAAATGTTCGCTCTAAAACAACATCTAATTTATAGCTCTTGTGATTTTACGCCACGAAACTACGATATGATTATCAATACCACGATACGTGTTCCAATACTATGGCTAAATAGACAGCTAAACGGACGGCGGCCTTCTCAATTCCCATTCCTATTGTTACGTAGCCGGTGAAAATGACAGCTTCGCGATGACAGGATCGGAGACAAATACGATGCAGGCTAAGTTTGCTGTCCAAACAAGATGGCGTCTCAGCGAACTGCTCGGATGGCTCGAATCTCGCCGGAATGGTCATCTGCACATAAGCAGACGCTTCTCCAGGCACTCCATGTGAGCAACGTTCAATTTTTGTTTATAAATTTTAGCGGGAAATACGCTTAAAAATGGACTGCTACGTTTGTTTATCTCAACTTTCTCTTCTCGACGTGAGGTGGCGTCTCGTTGCGTAGAATCCGCCCAGACGTGTTCCGTTTCTCGGACAAGATAGGTGCGATGCTGTCTTCTAAGCTGGTTTAGCGTATCTGTCTATACGATGCGGTTTAAGAAATGGAACACAGCCACTGCAGGGGAGGGCTTCTGAAAATTTTGACCTCCTGGCACTCTTCATGGTGCGTTCAGGTACATGATCCTCTACTATTTGGTCTCCATGAACGTGCGGCCCCCTTGGGCGATCTTTGACTCCGTGACCTTCGGGTAAGCAGCAGGACACCGTAGCTACACAGCAGAGGGAGCAAGACAAAAACAATTATACACTATATCCGACTATGTGGTCGGATGCAGCTTACAAGTGGACGGTGTATCCGACTTTAGTCAGGTACAGTTTAGGGAGGTAAAAGACCCTTCAACCCATTTTGAGCACAGTCAGAAAACACTGCCGGTCGGTGGTCGAGTCTCCCGAGAACATGCGAGCTAAATAATATTGTGCTGGACGTGGCCTGGAATTTACAGTCAGCTAAAAATCACTTGCTCTTCGCCCCGACAAATTAATCTACTGGCTATTATATCCCTGCGTCACAGGTAAAGTATCAGCCATTGGCTCATTTAAAAATGGCGCACTCGTTCGTTACTGGGGCCGCCTTGGGAGATCTCGACCTGTCCCCTCATGCACGCGCGATCACCCTGAAAAGCCGCGCATTCTAAGAAAGAAAAAAAAAAGATAAGAAACACTTAAAGTCACAAGGCACGCGTGACATATTTTTTCCCTCGTGCATTCCCTTCATGCTTAGCTTCCAGCACTTTTGTCGGGACGAGACAACGGAGAATGCAATGGCAGCGTGCGACAAATCTTTGTAACCCTACTCGTACTAGATGAATTATAAAAATTTCGCGGTGGTTAGTTCGTGAGGCAATCAGCCCCTTTATTGAATCCATGCCGTGGTTACTTGGAAAAGTGTTGAAAGGCCCTTTTAAGAAGTCCGGAGAGGCCCCTCCCAGACGATCAAAGCCTGACAGCCGATCGGCACCACGACTAAAGAAATCGTCCCGTTTATGCACTTGACAATGGAATTCGTAGGTGGGGTTACGGGACGTCTAGCTCATGACGTCAATGTGAGATGTGTGCCCATTGGTAAAGGCTCGTGTGCATCCATCTTTGAGTGGAAAACGACGCAGACTTCTAATGTTCCGTCCAAGTGCAGTATTAGCCAACAGTAAGTCGTTATGCTAGCCAATACCGGATGCCAGCCACAAACAATCTGACGCGTCTTGCTACTTCGTTTCTGCCAAAACTAACACATTAAAGCATACCAGCTATCTACAATGAGCACCTTCCGCAACTCTCCGCTAAACATACCCTCTCCTTGAAAACCGTAATATAATTAGCACCTGTTTGACACGACCACACACCTTCATAAAACTCGCTTTTCTGCAGTCAGACAGGAGCGCCGATATTCAAGCGACGACATATGCTCCTTCGCCATGCTCTTGATAGACGGTCAACCTATTGTCCTATTCATCACGGATGCATAATAAGTGAAATCGGTGAAATATATTAATAAAAAGCATCGTGTTCCCACCTTACATTCCAAATAAAGAAGCGACATCTCCATCATGCGATATCCGGAACAATGAAAACATTACTGATAGCGCATCCCCCATCTCATACTTTTTTTTCAAGTAGACCCGCATCAGGGTAAAACATCTGGCGAACGCTCTCAGATTTAGACAGGCTCGACTTAGAGTTCTGATCTACGAGTAGATGAAATCAAATGCAAAAACATAACCACAATCTCTGTGGACTAACGAAAGCAGGAGGCATCACACACTTGCGTTTTTTTATTTTTTTTATTTTTGCGTATTTGTCTAATAGATAGGACATTTCACGAAAAATGCAAGGAGACACGTCAATAAACGTAGAAAGTGAGGAAATACTCTGCGCCAGTGAGTCCGCTTTGTTTTAATTTAGAAATTTGCCTAGGCCAAGGAGGAAGCATGAAATTTGGGACGAGCGTCACAACACAAGTAGACATTAAGAGGTACGAATTATGTAAATGCTGAGCAGCTATCATTAGGTCAAAAGGCATGTATGATTTTGTGTGTTTTAAATGTACGCCTGCGCGTCTTATGCTCGGAGTAATTGGTAATGGATATACGTTGTTATCGACAAAAGAAAACCCTGAAAAAGGGCCACTAAATTATTCGTTTTGTGATAAACTTTGCTTATTGAACGTTACCTAGTCACTGTACAAGCCATCAGCACTTCAACCTACCGATTGTGGTCTTTAATACGACGTTGGTCTTGCGAAGAGGTCAGTGGGCAATGTTTAAATATCGAGCTGTAAATTACGAATGTAAACGTCCCCAAAGCTATTTTTGTTCGAAATGTTTACTTTATCTCGCTATTTATTAGTTGTTTTTAGATTTTACGGGGAAATACAGTCGGGCATTCCGTGCCACTTTCGCGAAAAGTATTGCGCCTTATTTGTTAGAATACTGAAAAATCAAGCACAGGATGCCTATGTGAAGTGAATTGCCGTACCAGAATTCTAAACCTTCGCGGGCTTTGCTTGCATTTAGAAAATGCGGTTTCATTCTAGCTCCATAGTAACAAGCGGCAATACTATATATTTAAGCTCGAATAAAGTAACTTCAGGCCGTGTGCGTAACCTAGAATGATGGCTCGGGAAATACCTCAGCTTGATTAATATTTTTGTACGAAGCATTGAAGAAGCAAATTAGAATTCGTAACAAGCAGTAACAAGTAAGCTATGACTGCGGAAAGTTCAGATTTTTGGACTGAAAAAGAAAAAACTCCCGCAGGCTTTCTACTCAATGACGAACTATAGATGCAAAAGAACTTTCTCCTCTTTTACCTCGTTTTTTTTTTAGGTGATGTGGTAAAGCTCAAGGTTAAATAAACTCAATATTGTATACAATAATGCAGCGCTACGGAAGCCAAGAGCTTACTAAGGTGTATAGCTTATTATAGATTGTGTTCTTTTACTTTATATTGTAGCAACATATAACTGCTTTAGAGCTTTGTGCCAGCCTTTTCTCACTCCTTTCGAATGTTGTGGTGTATTCGGTAGACTATTCTCAGTAGTATAGACGTCGTAGAACCAGGGTCGCAACGTAAAAACAACAAGACACAAGACTTCGTTCCGACGAAAATGGGTAAGGCTGTATTCAAACACAGGAACACAATTGGAGACGCCCCAATGTCGTCTTCCTCAAACAGCCAGCAACTCCTGCTCGTGTTGCTCGCTCCTAAGTTGCACCGCCGACGTGACTATACGCGTGCCAGTGAAAACAGTCACGTGCTGCGTCAGCACTGCCGATACCTTCGACATTATTGCTGCTTCCCACATCGTTTCTCCATTCCATGGACTGTGAAGAGAGAGAAAAAAAAAGATAGAAAATGAAAGGTAGGAAGGTTAACCGGTCCCGGATAAGTGGCTCGCTGCCTTACGCCTGAGAGAAAAATGGGAGATACCGAAAGAGAGAGAGGAAAAGAGGAAGGAGGAGGAGAAAGAAACTTTAAGCGGAAAGACAGGGAGGTTAGCCAGTTCTTAGACCGACTGGCTACCCTGCGCTGAGGAAAGGGGTGAGGGGAATAAAAGAAGTTAAAAAGAAATGTTGCGAAGTGAGAAAGAGAGAAGTTACAAAAAAATTGCGACAGAGGAAAGGCAACATCAAAGAGTATAAGGCACTATAGTCTGTCTCTGAGGCCATTTGTCCGCAAAAAGCGCAGCTAAGCTTTCAAAGCCTTCTGGGCTGAGGATGGGCTCAGCCAATGATCCAGAATCCTATGTTCTGACAAAGGCTGATCATCCAGTCTATCCAGAAGGAAAGATGTTTAGCGCACCAAGGAGCTGAACTATTGGGCATGATTTTGGGCGTGCAAGCACGGACGCAATAGAAGTGAAGAAAGCCAAACGCCATTTTTTTTTTACAGCCGTCTTTCATAAATGTGAATACGGCTGCTTGCGCTTAGGCATCCACATTCCCTTCCAGCAAAAGTGTTTACGGTTAAAAGCATGGTAAGTGGTTGCCGCTTGCCGTGACTCATTGTGATTTTTGCAATAAGGGATAAACTTATGCACAGCTCGCAGAAATCTCGACAGCTGACAGCTGCCGTATCAGTTGGATGACAGTGTCTACGGGAATTTCGCTTGTTGGCCAGTGAATCATGCTTTTGGGGACACTTGCTACGGTACCCCGACTTCAAACTGCCGATGCTTTCATGCTCTGTTCAAGTTCATGTCTTGTTTCTCGAGCTTCGATCATTGGCCCGCTTTGCTTTTTTGCGTCCATTCTATGATGATGACGACGATGATGATGATGATAAACCGAGTGGCCCCTACCCACTTTGAGGAATTTGCAGAAAAGGCTGCTTAAAATACACCTGAGGGGTGTCTAATTATGATAAGTATGCGAAATAAGCAAGCATTCATTACTACGACAGGTCCATAAGATAATATAAAGAAGGAATGACAACGAGATTGCAGGACACCGAGGGCAAATAAGGAAATTTACAGTGAAAACAGTTTGATTCACAAGTGAATTTCTCGATGGAGAGATGCGCATGTGTATCTCGCAATGAGTGTTCCAGCGCAGATAAGTCGCGAAATATAACTGCGCGGGAGCACTCAGAACTCGTTATGGCTTAGAGGTTCCTGATTTATTTAAAGGTTCCTCATTATGAAAAAGCTTAGACAGTCAAGTAAATAAGCATTGATGATTTCTAAGTTGCAAAAGTAGCGAGAAGGACAAATCACCAGACCCTATAAGTAGCATGTAAGAATCATGAGGATTGTTTTGTGCCTATGTTTTCGAAAATCTGTCCTAGGCCATAATAACTTTTGGTTGAAAGATACAGATACACATGCAAACTTGCTTCGTGGAGATCCAGCGGTAAAGGTCGGGAGGTCGGCCAGACGTGATTCCTGTTGAATGAGCTCTAACTACACGCGGCAGTTTCGTTGAAGCGACCTGCATTATCATTCATGTTATGCTAAACTTTCCGCTCTAGGGGAATTGTAAATGCCTCGATTCACTGGAGCATGTCAAACTTCAATATAGCACTCCTTCGAAACGGAGCAGCAGTAACATACGCGCCATCTTTGAAAGCTATACGAAACGAAAGAATCTGCTAGCTTATCATTAATCACACAGTATGCCACTTCAATGAAATCACACACTTTGGTACCTAGATACCCGAGAGACGCGCTGCAAATGCCTCAAATTCACTGGGAGAAAAGCTCTTGACGCATGAAATTTACCCGAAGTACTGAGAAAGAATTACAATGATGAAGATAGACTATTCTGATGACGCAACCGAAGGCTAACCTTCTTCCTCGTGTAGTTTTTTGTCATATCGTGGAGGACGAATGCCTGCAATGCGGTATATTTAGGGAGCTGGTTCAAATTATATGTATTTAAAATTTTGTTTATATCACAGTCGAATAATATTCGTAACAACTCAGCACAGCATTTCTTCACTAAACACACGTTTATGAGCATCGCGAAACAGTCTTCTATCATACGAGCGTAAGCCTGCGAATCTCGCAAAGCAAGATCCACTTGCGCCCTACTACATCTTCCTTCTTGTAGACATAAATCAACATGTGGAATGCCACTGAGGCAGCGTGTACAACTTATATTTTACACATGCACGCCCACACGCCACGAATAACTTGTGACAAGCCGCTGGTTATACGTGTGCGCAATACACAGTCATGTGATCTTGTAGTATTCCATTCAAGGTAGGCCAGAGATGCTAGTTTCCGCGGCTGGGAAATATGCCGACATATGTAAGTCTTGCCACATGCCCTCTTCTGGGCACATACCAGGCTTGGGACGCATCATTACCATCATCTTCACCTCAACAGGCTGTGCCGGTGACGTGATGCCTCCGCTATGATCCGCACTCTCGGGTGCATTTTATACAAATGACAAATTCCGTCCGTGTGCGAAGCTTCAAGCGGTCTCGAAAGCTGCGCCCACTGTGGCTCTGAGCTTGCAGCACGAAACCGACGGCTCCGTTCTCTACTCCGAGGCGTGATGTTCAGTTCGAGCAGCCCTGTTCTCTTCAGGTTCCAGGGCACGTAAGTCAGAGATCTCTTTAAATTTTATTTGCACCTACAACGACGAGAGGAGGCTGGCGCTCGAAAACGCACGGGAAGGAGAGATGGCCCAATTGAGGATTCTGTGTTCATTTCGCATCTGTGATACCATCAACATTCAAGGTGTTAGGTTAGGTTCTCATAAAGACAAAATTTACTCCGCACTATACCTACACCACGACAGCGCAGTGTAGACGTCGGAATATCCGATATCTGTGTCCCTGCTTTCGCGGCATGTGTCACCGACCATGTCTCTTAAACTTTGCGCTGTTTTCAAGATCACGTGCAAGATCTTGCCACTACCTTCAAAGCAGCATTTCAAACTTCCCTATGCCGTTTCTGTTTGTTCATTTATTTTTGAAAGGGAAAGTGCACACTCGGGAGGTCGTCTTGTATGGGCTAAAATCATCGTTTTGGCGACTTAAGCAGTGTCTCATACATGAAGCATCATTGTAAATAAATAAATAAATAAATAAATAAATAAATAAATAAATAAAGAGTATATCACTTTGTGTTGCCCCTTGAAGATGCGGGAGGGGCTTAAAGTGTGGCGGCTCGCTGGCCGTAGAGGACGAAATTATAAACAAAGACCGTTTGTGAAGAACGGAGCAAGTTTATGCAACTAATTGCAATATGGCCTAAATTTACAGAACTCGCAGTCCAAAGAAGAACCACCGCATGGATTAGCTTGTAGAATGCTTTGAATAAGTCAAGAAATATGCTTTCAAAAACTGTTTCATGATGGAAAATTTCAAGAAACAGCACTGACGTTCTAGTTCGACGTTACTTTGCCTCTCAAGCCCTGCGCAGTACCTATTGCTGAAGGACACGCAGCAGGATAATACCACATTTTATGCCCCATGCTCTCCCCTGGCGCGCTTTTCGATTGGTTCGCTTCTTGCTTGGCGTTCTGGTCGTAAAACCAGCGTGGCGCAGCTGCTCCAGGGGCGTGGCTAGGGGGTGGCGCACTAGGCTCGTGCCCCCCCCCTCCCCCCCCGATGTTTTTTGTTATGGCATAGAGGGCAAAAAATGAGCATTTCAACGGGATTCCCACCCTGAAATAAAGGTGCCCCCCCACCCCAAAAAAAAAAAAAATTCTGTCTACGACTCTGAGCTGCTCTGATACGCACCTCTCACATGCACTCCAGTTCACGTGATGACCTGACTCTGCTGCTGCGTCAGGCGAGTCTGCAACGGGATTACTTATAGAACAGATGTTTTAAAACACCGATATGGATTGACATGTTGTAAATTAGTGAAGGGAGTCACGGTGAGTGTGACGGAAGAAATTTTCTCGCGCAGTTCAAGTTGCACAAGTTCCGAATGAATTGTTATTTTACGTAGGTGCGTGCTTGTGCCGCAGGCGCTGCGCGACGATGCTGCCCCCGTGGTTTGTGGTGTCCGTGCAAGCCGCCGCGCTGCTGCTGCTCTGCAGCGTCCGATGCGCGGCAATGAGCGACGAGGAGCGCGCGACCATCGTCCAGCTGCACAACGAGATACGAAATTCGGTGGCCCTCGGTCAGCTGAACAACTGGCCGGCCGCCTCCGACATGCAGCAAATGGTGAGCGTCGTCGACATTATCGTCGATTAAATGCTGTTTCAATACAGATCACTACAAAACTGGTGACCACGGGGAGAAGACCCGACAATGCAAAGTATTCAAGAGTGATTTCGTTATCGGGTAAACGGGGTAAGCGAAGCTTGACGTGTGCGTGCCTCAACTATTGCTTTATTTTTATCGCATTAGGTAAGGCTCACTCCTAACTATTTGTTTTCTCCGTGCTAGCTGTCAGACCTTCATCCACGTACTCAGCAGATAATCACTTTAGTGGCTACAGGCAGCTGCTACAGACAGCAACGATGGTGATGCATTAATTCGTCTTCAGGCGGCAATATATTGAGGCAAAGTAAAATTACAAGTCATCAAGATAAAAGATAAGATTGCCATGTCATAAGGGGCTGATAGCCTCAAGCCCGTGATTAAGTGCATAAAATATTGCGAAACTGCGCATACAGATACGCATGTGACCAGCGCATTTTGGAGAACTACATTTTTTTACCCTCACCTTGCGGCCAGGCTTTGTACCATTGACGCCACCCCTAAATATGCATGCGTACATTCATGGATTTTTACTTCGTTCAGGGATATGAATTCATGGGTATTGTAAAGCTCTGGAAATGTCAAATTACGGTGCCTGATTAAAGGCATTATTTTGTAATTACGCTTCAACTATAAAGGCGGTTAAAAAGATAATTTTGGCTACTTGAAAAAAAAAACTGCGCGAAAAACGAGAGCCCAGACAAAGAAGTAGACATACAGAGCACTGACTTACAACTAAAACTTTATTCTTCAAGTCACGCATGTATACCTATGCAGGTGAACGAAAGAAGAAGAAACAAAAGTGATAGTCGAAGAAAAACCGCAAGATCATTTTCATAGCTCGTACAATCAACCAGATAAAAAGACAACTTGTTTTTCTGAAAGGGCAACTGAAGGCCAGCTTACGCATGCGTCCCCTAGTCTAAAGCCTCCAGTATTTCACTGGTAAGCTGGTGCCGATGACGCTTGATAACCGCACATGAATGAAAATCAGGGGTACACCCACAATCTCGGCAATGAGTGCCTAGGTGGCCAGACAAACGTGGAAACACGGTAAGCGTGTTCCTTGAGACGCTCATTCAGACATTGCCCAGTTTGTCCTATGTATAGTTTACTACAAGACAATGGTATGGAATACACCACGCCGTGAACGCATGGAACGAACTTAATCCGATACTTAGTTCGGCAGGTGGCGGACTCCCTATAGCTCCTGGGTTGATGACCCTACACATGCTAGCCAGCTTCTCCAGGGCATAAAAAAACAACCTCGACGTCCCATCTGCTGGCTATCCTCTTTAGGTTGTGGGCCACGCCGTGGATGTACGCAATGACAGCGTACTTCTTATTTAGCGGTCGACTTTCGCGAGTCGGAGCAGGCAATTCTGAACTCATTTTTTGTTCTTTGAACAAACATTCAGCCACTGCGATCATCAAGTGACAGGGGTATCCTGCATTGGTGAGGCGTTCTACCTGCACATTAAAAATGGCCTGGATCTTGTGGTAGCATGACTACCCCAAAGCGTGCGCGCAGCAGGCCTTCACTATTGTTGCGAAAGACGGGCCTCCGATCCCGCCGCTGACCTCCACTGTTGCGAACGACGGACCGATCCCGCCGAAGCCACCACTGTTGAGAAACGACGGACCGATCCCGCCGAAGCCACCACTGTTGCGAAAGACGGCGACGCCAACACGGTCCCGATGGCGCCACTGCTTCCAACTCCGCCGGGAAGGTCACCAGCCGTTTGGTAGCGTGTGTTTATCAGCTCGCGACTGCTTCTGCGCAGAGCTGATAAGACGAGCGGACGAGACGACGGTGAGTTAAACAAGGTTTATGTACAGCATATATACAGAGGCGTTACAATTTCGGCACTGGGGCCGACAGAGACTCGAAGAGCCGAGCTCTTCTCTCTAACACATAGATCAGCCTTTCGCCTAAGACCGCTGACTCACACACATGTCGGCTCTCCGACATGGGGACTCCTCTCTCGTAGGACCTCCGATCGCGACGCGCCGCAGGGCTTCTTTTATTTACACCGGGTCCAACCAAAATGTCCAATCAGAAGCGCCGCTGGTCGTCAGGGCAGATTCCGCCAATGGGGGCCGCCGCGCCATGCGTCAGACCACCAGACACGCGGCCGCCGGCTCGCTGTCACGTGCGCAGCTGACTCACTGCACATGGGCCAGAGGGGCGCCGCGCGTGTTCACGCCGTCGAGGTGATCGCGCCAGGCAGACTGCGGGCTGGCCTTGACCCAGATTGCCTTTTTTCAGAGGCACGGACGTTTGACGAGGACTCGCTGGCATAACAGCACCCCCGCCGCCAGACAATGCACCGGAAAGACGAGCTGCTTCCACGGGGCTCGGATGTCAGGTGCGCTCGTTCGCCAGGTCCCTCCAGGTTCGCCTCCAGGGCCATGGGGAGAATACAGCTCCAAACTGTTCCGGGAACACATCCCATTTTTGACGACAGATCCCAGCTCCACTGGCTCGTCGTCACAACTTGCTGGCCAACTTCGCTCGTCTCTTCTGACCATCTTCGGTTTCAGCACTTGTCGATGGTTCTGCAACTTGCTAAGAACGGTTCGACAGCAGACAACACACGACACAAGCAAGTGCCCTCGGTCACCCGACAGAACACCAGACAAAGTATAGTACAACATATACCTATCTACGTGTTTATCGGAATTTTGTTCCCTCTACATCAAGAGGCACATGTGGGACACAAGACTCTTAAAATGACAACTCAATTTTTTTTTCCCACGTACAACAACGTAACGAATTAGAATACCACAAAGTTGGCCCCTTGAGATCACTCTAAACGAGAGCGCTCAGCCCAGGTCGTGATGAGGTCAAAATTTTCGCCCCGAATCGCCAGCCAGAAACCGAAAGGTTGAGAAGTTACTAGCTGGAACGCACTGCTCAATGCACCTGCATTAGCGTTTACCTTTCCTTTATTTTTTTTTGATAGCGAACGTCAAAGTTGCGCTGTGGAGCAACATGCTCCACTTCAGTAACCGGCCACTTTTAGGCGACGATACCTATGCGGCACCAAGAGCGGCTCACACTTTCGACGTTGCACAGGGGAACAACGATACGGCTTGCTACTGATTGACTCCTCACCGCTTAGCTCGATATCGTGTTCGATCACCGTCGTGTCTCCGGGACGGTCCGACAACACATACCCAAACTCGGAAACAATCTTTCTCAGGTCCTCTTTCTCAGGTCCTCTTTCACTTACGCTAGGCTCCAGGTTCAACTGTTCCCAGATTACTTCCGATTTCCTTTCGATTATCTCACTAGAACTAAAAATTTCCGCTTCCTCTTCCTCCGAAGCACTTAAATGTAAATTTACGACTGCTTTCAAGTTACTGTGATAAACTTTGTTCGGCCGCCTTCCTAATTTAAATTCACAATTGGTATCAGAAAGCTTCGATACTACTTTTGCGGGCCCTTCCCAATCAACCTCAAGCCTGTTCCTTTTGTACGGCTGCAGCAGCATTACCTGATTATCAACTTCAAAAGCGCGCTTCTTCACCGATTTCTCGTAGTGCTCCTTCGACAGCACTTGTGCCGCGTTTTTGTGGCTTTCCACTAGCGCCTCAATCGAGAGATCCTCACGCTGCTCTCGAATGAGCGTCTCTCGATCAACTCTCGGCAGCTCGCTCCAACTTTCCGCTACAGGCGAGAGCGTTGCAGCCCTCTCGCTCTGACTCAATGGCGCCATGTCGTCTCCCCTTTCTCCGGAAACCGCGCAGCTAGGTTCGGCGACGGGCCGCTCGCGTGACTGCTCACATGACTCATGCGGAAACTTTCCTTTCTGGGGTTCCGTCGACCCGCCGACAAGGTCACTTGAGAGTTCACCGCATGGAACCAGGTCAAGCTTCCGCGAAAGCTTTCGCGCTTGCGATCGCGTGAGAGCCATGCACGCTAAGTTGGGGAAGAACGATTTGCCCTGCTCTTTGAGAAGCTGCTCCGAGTTGTTGGAGAAAAGATAAGGAAAACGATCATTTAGCGCGGCAGACACAGCTGCTTCGGTGCGAAGCTTACCGAACGGGCCTTCAATGACAACCGTGGCGATTGGTAAGCGAACACTCTGCACCTCGGCGACTTGCCTAATCCACGCGCATTCTCCTGTGAAGTCATCCGGAGACACCAATGAAGGATGGACAACGTCCATGGTTGCCGCTGAGTCTCTAAGTGCTCGGCACTTTTTCTCATTGACCCTAATTTCTTGGAGATACGGCTCCAACAACCGAATGTTTTTTTTCTGATTCCCGGATCGTTGCGAAGGCAAACTTTTCCTGACAGTTTCTCGCGATGTGCCCTTCCTTTTTACAGTTGTAGCAGATTAGCGGCTTCCGTTTGTTTTCCGGTTCTAATGCCTGTGTGGTAGAAACCTCACTCGATTTCTCCGCTTCTGTTTGCCCTTCCCCTACACTGTCCTTCGTAAGAGACGGGTCCTTCTTGAAATTACGGTGCGGAGCGGGTTTCCGTTGATCAGGTTTCTTTGAAAAGCCCTCTTTCCTTTCATCCCTTTCAACGCGCGCTGCCCTGCTATGCAACTTTCGGCGAGTATAATACTCCTCAGCTAACTCAGCTGCCTTGTTTAACTGTACGTCCCCAAGTCTGTCCTGCAGGCAAAGTTTGACATCCTCCTCGATGCAGCGGTAGAATTGCTCCAATGCAACGCATTCCACCACTTTATCGCGGTCGTCATAAACACCTTCGCCCTTGAGCCATTCAATCAAATCGGCTTTAAGACGAAACGCGAAGTCAACGTGTGACTCATTCCCCTTTTTAGCATACCGGAACCTTTGCCTGAAAGCCTCGGGTGACAACTTATAACGTCTCAAGAGCACTTCCTTAACCTCGTCATAACTCTCAAACGCTTCCCTCGACAAGCAAGTTATCGCGTCGGACACTTCGCCGGGAAGAAGAGCTAGCAGGTTCCGCGCCCAAAGAGGCCGCTCCAAAGCGTTTCGCTCACAGACGTGTTCAAACTTGACGAGATACTTCGCCATGTCCTCGCCTACTACGAACGGTGGCAGTTGGTCCCGAATTCTAAAACCGCTGACCTGAATCGTCGGAGAAGCTACGCTAGGCGCCTGCGAACACTGTAGGATTGCCAATTCTAGTCGTTTCATCTCAAGGCGCTCCTGTCTCTCGGCCTCCTCGCGACGTTCGCGCCTTTCAGCTTCTTCGCGAGCTTCGCGCCTTTCAGCTTCTTCACGTTCGCGAGCTTCGCGCCTTTCAGCTTCTTCGCGAGCTTCGCGCCTTTCAGCTTCTTCGCGAGCTTCTACTTCTCGCCTTTCAGCCTCCTCACGGCGTGCTTTAATATCCACCCAGGCCTCATCGACTTCCTCAGCCGACACTCCCTCATCCTTCATGATCTCAAGGATCGCTTGCTTTCGTTTCGCACGGCCCAAAGCAATGCCGAGTTCCTCACAAATTTCGATGAGTTCCTTCACTTTAAGGTTCTCCATCGTTCACACTAGCCTCTTGCTGTTTGCCCCTGTTAACAATTTACTTGCCGTACCCACTATAAGTCAACTAGCAAGACGCGCAAGCAATTTTTCACTCTCCCGTGTTTACCCCCTCCGCATTAACTTTGGTTTCAAAGCACTTCGACTTTGCTTGAAACGATCAAAGCTCACTCTAATGCTTCACACAGCCCTTCTCTAAACTACTACAACCTGAGCTAGAGCAGTCTGGTGAACTGAGGGGAAAACATCAGGCACTCACCGCATCGATGTCGCTGATGCCGGCCGATCCCGCAGCTGCCAACCACTGTTGCGAAAGACGGGCCTCCGATCCCGCCGCTGACCTCCACTGTTGCGAACGACGGACCGATCCCGCCGAAGCCACCACTGTTGAGAAACGACGGACCGATCCCGCCGAAGCCACCACTGTTGCGAAAGACGGCGACGCCAACACGGTCCCGATGGCGCCACTGCTTCCAACTCCGCCGGGAAGGTCACCAGCCGTTTGGTAGCGTGTGTTTATCAGCTCGCGACTGCTTCTGCGCAGAGCTGATAAGACGAGCGGACGAGACGACGGTGAGTTAAACAAGGTTTATGTACAGCATATATACAGAGGCGTTACAATTTCGGCACTGGGGCCGACAGAGACTCGAAGAGCCGAGCTCTTCTCTCTAACACATAGATCAGCCTTTCGCCTGAGACCGCTGACTCACACACATGTCGGCTCTCCGACATGGGGACTCCTCTCTCGTAGGACCTCCGATCGCGACGCGCCGCAGGGCTTCTTTTATTTACACCGGGTCCAACCAAAATGTCCAATCAGAAGCGCCGCTGGTCGTCAGGGCAGATTCCGCCAATGGGGGCCGCCGCGCCATGCGTCAGACCACCAGACACGCGGCCGCCGGCTCGCTGTCACGTGCGCAGCTGACTCACTGCACATGGGCCAGAGGGGCGCCGCGCGTGTTCACGCCGTCGAGGTGATCGCGCCAGGCAGACTGCGGGCTGGCCTTGACCCAGATTGCCTTTTTCAGAGGCACGGACGTTTGACGAGGACTCACTGGCATAACACTATATAGTTCTTTTTACCAATTTAGAGTGGGCTGACTTAAACGGTAGCAAAGGCTTACTAGCCCTTGGGGCATACTACCCCACGGGCTAGTGGGGCAGTATGTCTGTTTTAATATGCAGGTAGAATGCCTCACCAATGCAGGATATCCCTGTCACTTGATGAATCGCTGTGGCTGAATGTTTGCTCAAAGAACAAAAATGAGTTCAGAGTTGCCTGCTCTGACTCGCGAAACTAGACCGCCAAATAAGAAGTACGCTGTCATTACTTACATCCACGGCGTGGCCCACAACCTAACGAGGATAGCCGGCAGATGTGACGTCGAGGTTGTTTTTTAGGGGCGAAGCGTTTTATAGCGACACCCGTTCGTCCCTCGTAGCTGTTGTAGTAGTGTGTAACAAGTGTAACATTTTGACCTCCAAGGTGGTGCTGGTGAGAGATTTCTTCTGTGCGTTGTTGAACAATAAAAGATAGTGCTCAATGTACATGCCAATGGCGGCTAAGGGGGAATGAGAGACAGGAGAATTCGGCTTTTAGTTAACGCGCACGCTGCGAATTTTTTATTGTTCAACAACGCACAGAAGACTAGAAAGGTTTGCTACGTTATACTCGCTGGGCGTAACTTCTAAGACTTTAGAAAGGTTTAGAGAGCGTTGGGCCGCAGTACCATGAATACAGTGAACTAGTATATACCATGAACTCGAGGTGGTTGAAGGTGGGAAGTAGACAAGAAGCGCAAGCCGTAAGAAAGTGTTCGTGTGCCTCCTCTCAGTAGAGGAGTCACCTCCTGAAGTGACTGCTCTACTGTGAAAGTAAGATTAACTTTGTTTTGTTGTGCGCATAAACACGTGCCAAATTTACGCTCACTGCGTGCTTTCGCTGAACAATGTCTTCATGTGATATAACCAGGAAGATTATAGATTAACAGTGAGAAAGTAGGACTGAATATTTGGTAAGATTGTACGGGTTTATTATTGCGAAAACGATGGGATCAAAAGACTGTTCGGGTTTTTTCAGTCTTTCGTCATTCCCTTTACATGGTAGAGAAAAAAATGGCAGCATATCCACGGGTTGAATGATGGAGAGTGGGGTGAACCATCCGTCCGTCCATTCGTTCTTGCTTCCGTCCGTCCATGCGTCCATCCGCCTGTCCGTGCATGCGTCCGTTCATGCATCCACACGTCCATCCGTGCGTCCTTCCCTGCGTCCGTCGATGCATCCATCCATCCGTGCAGCCATCCGTGCGTCCGTCCATGCATCTGTCTGTGTGTCCGTTTGTCCATCTAGTCAACACTCCAAGTACCACCATCTCGCATCTTTTCATCATATATGCATCCATCTGTGTGACCATCCATGCGTCCATCCGCCCGTCCGTGCGTGCGTTTGTTCGTGCGTTCACACGTCCATCCGTGTGTTCGTTCTTGCGTTCGTCCATGCATACGCCTATGCGTCCGTCCATGCGTCCATCCATCCATGTGTCCATCCGTCCATGCGTCCATCCGTCCGTGCAGCCACACGTGCGTCCGCCCATGCATCTGTCTGTGTGTCCAATCGTCCATATAGTCCAAACTCCAAGTACCACCAGTTTGCATCTTTTCATCGTATATTCCGCATATAGAAGCACCGCCACCCAGCGGACATTTCAAGGACTAAACGAGAGGTGGCACACGCACACTTTCTTACGGCTTGCGCTTCTTGTCTACTTTTCACCTTTAACCACCTCGAGTTCATGGTATATACTAGTTGACTGTATTCATGGCACTGCGGCCCAACGCTCACTAAACCTTTCTAAAACCAAGGAGGTTACGCCCAGCGAGTATAACGTATAGCAATTCTTTCTTGTCAGATAGTGCTCAACGTACATGCCAATGGCTGCTAACGGGGAATGAGGGACAGGAGAAGTCGGCTTTTAGTTCACGCGCACGCGGTGGATTTTTCATTGTTCAAGAACGCACAGGAGAAACCTCCTACCGGCACCACCTTGCAGGTCAAAGCGCAAGACATGCTACGTACTACTACGAGAACGAACAGGTGACGTTTTAAGGAGCCCCTAAAACTTACGAATACATTTGACTAAACGGGGACCTGACCTGAAGCTTAGAGAAAAGGCGTAGCTATAGGCCATTAATATAGCGCCCACGTCGCACATCTATTGAAAACAAGGCACTAGAGATTGTAAATGCACAAAATTTAGAACATACCCTCAGCTTACAGGCTGCAAATATAAGAAAAACGCTACAGATATGCGGTTGACCCGAATGATCCCATCTATCTCTTCAATGCATGTACAAAGGGAACTTGCCATGCAAATCTGCCGCTGTGGCAAGTGGTGCCTTTTGCAAGCACCTTATATGTAACTCCACAGAACTTGTAAATAATACAATAAAAGGTGCTCAATAGTATTTTTTTTACTTTTAGTAAAGTTCACAAGAACTTGGCTACAAAGGACACCATCATATTGCTTAGTTCCGAGTCAATTAGCCTGAATAATCACATTGAAAATATAATCTATGGAATGTTCTTGTAATCTAGAGAACTTTCGAGGGTCAATCTAGGTAGAAAACGTTGTCTTAGGTTGACATCACTGCTTCACGCGGACATCTGCACCGCCAGAAAGTCTGACGCTCGTAAGCAAGCGTCTCCTAGAAAATAAAGGCTATGAACTTGCCACCAATCCACCCTGGCCAACCACCGACCGATGATGAAAGCCTCAACCAGTTGAAATTCCGGCAAGTATATTTGCCTTCTTCAGGCTTTGGTCATACCCTGACAAAGGCAATTTCTCTTGCCCGAGTAACGGACTTGGTCGGAGGGTTTCGTTCTCGAGTATATATGTATTCGTGGTCGGTGCATCCTGACGAAGACAAATAGGCTTCACCAAAAGCTAGCTTTATCGCCGACGACTTTCTTTCTACCCGCTGTAACACTTCTTCAGATTAGAAAACGAGTTGTAAGCAGTTAAAGTGTCCAAAGCATGTGTTATATTCGCGAGTAGAACATGTAAAGTAATGTACTATGTACTATCAGCGTCAAATGAAACCCGCACAGTGGCAAGCATTCGCAGTGGCATTGTACGCGCCATCTATTGCAGGCTTTTATTTTACTTTTTTCTGTGGTTACTAGCTAATAGCTCTGAAGGCTGCTTTTTAAACCGTTATAATTCGCGTCCCTTTAGTGTACGCTCTGTGAATGTATGTGCGCACGTGGTGCATGCAGAGCTACAGTAACGACTTGGAGGAGCTCGCCAAGACCCACTTGGAGAACTGCGTGTTCGAGCCTGGCTGCATTGGCTGCAACATCGGTGAGCTGGCAGCATGAATGCCTCTTTTCATATGGAGCAGTGGCGCGATGTGACGCCTGTTTTCTGGATTTTAAGATCGCCATAACACGGGAAAGGTCGATAATGTCTCTACACCTTCGAGCGTTTCCTGAAATCAAATGAATTTCCTCCCTGTCGCCACAGAGTTGAGAAAATAATGAGTACCGGCCAGCGCTACGAAACAGTACGTGTTTTTGCTTAGTCAGATCAAACTTGGTGCGTGTCTTTTTTCTCTCTTTCTTTCTCTCTTTATTTATTTATTTATTGCTCACTTGTTACCTTTATTTAGGGGAAGGGGGCTCAAAATATTCTCAAGTTGTCCACTTGCGAGGAGAACAAAAGTCCTCTGTTAAATTCTGCGAGCAACGTGTGAGTTTAAACACTTAGTTTAACCACTCTTTATTCTCGATTGATTGATTGATGTGTGGGGTTTAACATCCCAAAACCACCATATGATTATGAGAGACGCCGTAGTGGAGGGCTCCGGAAATTTCGACCGCTTGGGGTTCTTTAACGTGCACCCAAATCTGAGCACACGGGCCTACAACATTTCCGCCTCCATCAAAAATGCAGCCGCCGCAGCTGGGATTCCAGCCTGTGACCTGCGGGTCAGCAGCCGAGTACCTTAGCCACTAGACCACCGCGGCGGGGCCACTCTTTATGCTCGTTTGTGCGTGTGTTTGCATATGGGTTTGTGTATACACATATCAATTTGACCATTTCGGGGAGGTATAGGAGGAGGTGGGGGGTTCTCGAACCATGATCCCCCTTCCTACCTGGACTACATGAATGATCGTTAGTAAGTACAACACTTTGTAGACTGAAGTATTTTGGCACGTTTAAGATGCACGTGTTCATAAAAAGCGTACTAAAAGGACCGTGTTACCACACAATGTCGTTCGCGTGCGCTTTTTTAATTGCCGCCAGCTGGTCATCCTCGCTACATAAAGAATCACAGTACATCCATGGAGTGAATGATGGTGAGTAGGGCGAAGCGTTCATCTGTCCATCCGTCCGTTCTTGCTTTCATCCGTCCGTGCGACCATCCGCGTGTGTGGTCGTGCGTCCATACGTCCGTCCATGCATCCGTCCATGCGTCCACCGTGCGTCCACCCCAGCATTCGTCCATGCGTCTATCGATCCATGCGGCCGTCCGTGCATCTGTCTGTCTGACCGACCGTCTATTCGTCCATCTATCCATCCGTCCATCTAGTGAACACTCCAAGTACCGCCATCTCGCATCTTGTCATCATATATTCAGCATATAGAAGTACCGCCATCCAGCGGACATTCCAAGGACTAAACGGGAGGTGGCACTCGCGCACTTTCTTACGGCCTGTGCTTTTTGTCTACTTGCCGCTTTTCACCGTTTTTAGTTCATGGCTATATACTAGTTCACTATAATCATGGCACTGTGGCCCAACCCTCGCTAAAGTTTGCTAAAACCAAGGAGGTTACGCCAAGCGAGTTTTACGTGGCAACCCGTTCTGGTCAATAGTGCTCAAAGTGCATCCTTCTGATGCTAGTTTTTTTTTTAGTAGGCATCAACTTCAAGGCAAACTTAAATGAAGATTAAGTCACCAATACTCGTATATATAAGTTATTTTATCAGAAACAGCAATCTTTTTATTTATGGCTAAAGTGCGCGAGTTTTCTTCTCAATTGAAAAGAGTGCGCTACAGCTCCCACGGCACGTAGCAGTCACCGCCTGCGAGGACTATCTCCCGAGTACGGTCCCCTCTCTCAAGACGAGATGGCAACTTCAACTAACAACCAGGCGAGTCAGACCAACGACGCCTATTCTTTTCTCCCGCATGTTTTTCATGCGCCGCAAACACCACGCTCATTTCATGGAGACATTTATGAAGATGTTGACGACTGGCTTGACCACTTCAATCGAGTTGCCAACATCAGCGAATGGGATGAAGCTCGCAAGCTGCGGAGAGTTTACTTTGCATTAGAAGACTCTGCCAAAACGTGGTACGAGAATCACGAGGGTTCCTTTGCGACGTGGCATGAGTTCAGCCAACAGTTTCGTGATGCGTACCGCAGCACTGAAAGGAAAGGGAGAGCGGAGCAGGCTATCTCGTCTCGGAACCAACGACCCAACGAGAGAGTTTCGATGTTTGTCGAGGACATGCTTCGACTCTTCAAGCGTGCTGACCCTGTAATGTCCGAGAAAAAGAAGGTGTCATTTATTAATGTGTCATTCTTTTTTGCTCGTTTTTGTGGCAAGCACGACATCGTTGTTTTGTTTTTTTTACGGGACGCGTTCAGTTGCGATATCCTCCTGTAGCGTTAACATTGCGTCAACAAGAGGATTCACAATGATGTAGGCGAGCTGATAGCACTCTCACTGTTGATACTTGCACTGGACCTTCAAATTACATTGCCAGTCGTTCTATACAGCTACGTTTCCGTGCTTTAAAATGCTCTCTTTTTTTTATTTTGCCAAAGTGCCATGCGTTGGTATCGGTAACGGTGAAAGAATTCATCCCAGTACCCTTTATTTTCTTCCAGTTGTTAAATAGAAAAAGCAAGGAATGATAATAGGCTGTAGTCTGTACTCAAACTATCAGTTGTGCCGCAAGCGTGGTTCACAATTTATTGTTGTCTTTTGGCTCTGCCTAAACAGGCCAGGCATGAAAGCGTACACATGTAAGGTTAAGGGGAGATGAGAAGGCCCATCGAACATTGCTCAGGACTGCGAAAAGTGTGACTGCGCGCCCCAGTTTAAGATGACATGTGAAATAACTATTAGTCATCACGAGATATCTCGAAACTTACAGAGGTGTCACATAATTTATATAAAAAAGAATTCGTGTATAGGCTATACATTTATTTGGGTGAGTTCATGTGTTTGCGCTGTATTTTCCTAGCTAATCATGTATCAGCTTTCCTTCGGTTACGTTTCATAATTAAGTAATGTTGTACCATAATGTATATCTTGTTTCTGTTTTGTTTTTGCTCGATATTTTCCTTTGTTTTGTGTAGCCATTTGCATGTCTGGACAATATGGGCGGTTCGAGCGAACACCGGAGAGGGAGGGAGGGCTCTGACTTTATCGTTTGTAGTAGCACTGAAACCCCGTCATAGCGTAAATACTTTTATTACATGCTCACAATGGTGTCACTCAATTTTTCTAAATGGTGATAGGAGGTGGATGGCAAGCACTGAAGAGAGGTGGGATGCTGACACAAGCTTTGTGTGTGGGGGGGGGGGGGGGCTATCGCTTTTATTGTCCTCTGGATACGCCCCTGATGTATATATTTGAATGAAACTTCAGTTTTGAGTCAGCGCTTGCGTTTGTGTCATTAAAAAGTATTGTCGTCTTCCCTGTTGTGCTCTTTATTTTTTAACAATGATCTTAAACCACCGGCATACTGTTCCCTAACTTCAGCAGCCGCTCTACTCGACAATTTTGAACATCCCACCAGGGTCAAAGTTTCCTGCAAACACGATATCGTTGCGACCTTTTCTACTTCGTCAGTATACTAATGTGAACGTCAATCCTGCCTGCATCTAATGTCGTGCCCTAGGTATCGTCTCTCACCAAAGTTTAACTATGACAGGCAGCTTGTGTCAACTCTTTAATCACAGCCAATGTATCTGAATTTTAGACAACATTTTTGTAAACTGATAGGAATCAAAGAAAACTTACATGATTCTTTGTGCATTTGCCTAACGCGACTCGAAGATTAACACCTTCTTTCTCTCAATCAAGGTATCAAATCTTGACACCCCCCACACCTAGTAAAGCTATTTGCACCCAACGTAACTCTGCACTGTCTCCGTGATCGCTCCACTTACAACCAAGCGACTTTGTGACGTAATGGCGTCATCCTGCGACATCACGATTGCATCACTCGTGCTGACGCCGACACCCACGGTCAGTTTTCGCGCTTATAAGGCATCTAAGGCTTTCGACCTAACACAGCAGCAGTGAAAGATGCAGGGATAGCTTCTCTGCCTCTATGTAGCTGCTAGCTGTCTTTGCTACAATGGTTCAAAATACGTGCGACCTCAGTCAACGGGAGCACGTCGATGAGGTGTGTAGGCACTAAGTAGATAGAAACATATTTAAACATATTTAAAAGCTGTTATAAGTGTTGCAACCAATTGGCGTAACGACTTTTTGTAGGAGTCTTTCGTTGCCGAAATATTTGGCGAGAGCTTCCATTTAGCGTTAAATATACTTGTTATGCGAATAATGAGGCATCCTTGAGGTCTCACCGGGATGCACACGCACAAACTCTTCCAGGTCAGGACAATAGGCCGGGCCAGAACTTATACGCCATGACTGGTCCCGCCAACTGGACCCGTGCGTTGAACTTCTGGGGCCAGGCACCCATCGAGTTCGTGATGCCTACTAGCCCGGGTAATCCCGTGCACATGAAGGTGTCCGTGCTCAGCCAGGTAAGTGCATCGCCTTGGTGGGTTGGCGACTTGCAGGACGCGCAGTGGCTTTTTTGGGAGGCAAGCGGGCCCTTCGGGGTGCAGGATAGCTAGTAACGAGGAAAACAACCAGGGAGACTCTTTGACAGGTGGTATGGACAGATACGATTCCAAAGTGGCACCAGTATCTAAGATAGGTAGAGTCCGGGGCAGAAATAGACGTAGCCACGAGCACCGAGCCAATTCAGACATAGAGTATATTAACATGCAGGGTGGTAGGAACAGGCTGAAGTGGGAAGAGATAGAAGAACAGCTAAGGGAGGAGAGGCCGATGGTATACGGTTTTGTAGAAACAGATCTCAGGGACATGGAACAACCTCCTAACGATGCCGACTACGCGTGGGAATATTGTAATAGAACAGAAGGCAGCAGAAAGGGGGGTGGTATTGGTGCATTCATTCATAAAAGTACAGACTGTCAAAGGGTCAAGCAGGGGAGGAAGGAGCATTTATCGCTGAAAGGGAAAGTGGCAGGGCTAATGACACTCTTTGGTTTCGTGCACTTGTGGACGGGAGCAAAGGCCAGAGAGGAAAACCAGACAATGGTAGAGTGTATATCAAATGACATTCATGAGTTAGGAGGAGAGTGCGAGATAATTATTACTAGGAGATATGAATGCGCACATAGAAGATATAGATGGGTATACCGACCCGACAGGCAAAATAATCATGGATATGTGTGAAAGGCTTGATTTGATCATTTGCAACAGTACCGAGAAGTGTGAAGGGCAAATAACATGGGAGGTAGGAAGGCTGTAGTCGACGATAGATTACGCACTGATGTCACATAGGATGTATGATAAGCTTAGGGGAATGCACATAGATGAAGGCGGCTCCAGAAGTCTGGGTAGTGATCACAAACGTATCAAGCTAAGTTTTTGAAGAGCAGTGAAAGTGGGAAGGACACAAGATGAGCAACTACAGGAAAAGTTTTATTCAGAAAGGCAAATTGAAATCGCCACTTTACAAATTCAGAAGAAAGTAATCACTGAGGATAATAAAACAGTGTGGACATACATGAATCTCATTAGATTGTTTGAGCTAGAGCTTGCTAAGGCACGTGACAAGTCACCCCGGAAAAGAAGACACAAACCCGAAAGTTGGGGGGGATTAGGAAGTTAAGAGAGCCATAGCAAAACGCCAGGAAGCCTCTAGGGAACACAGACATGCTAAGCAGTGGGATGAACCGGCAGAAGATGTTGAAAGAAAATGGGAAATCTTTCTAAGCTGTAGAAGGGATGCATCCCTTCTGATCAATGAAAAGATTAGAAGAAAGGGAGCTGAGTGGCTGGCAGAAGTACATAAAAAAGATAGAAAGGCAGCTGCGAAATTTTGGAACCATCTAAACTCCCTAAGAAATGAGACGAGCCTAGAGCAGAGATTTATAACTACAGCTCAAGGTGCTAGGCTAGAAGGGGACTAAGCTATTGAATATATAAGAACAAGGGTGGCAGAAAAGTTTCAACAAAGAAGTGCTTTATGCACCACAATAGACAAGGAAGAATCAAGTGGCGCAATGGCTCCATTTTCACAACGAGAGTGGGAAAGGGCTGAGAAAAGGGTTCCTAGTAGTACATCAACTAGCCCAGATGGCATTCCAATTCTGCTGATAAAGACATTAGGTCCGAAGTCTAAGCAGGCTTTAAGAGAGGCAGTGAACAAAGTAAAAATCGATGGAGTAGTTCCCGATGGATGGAAACTTAGCAGGATGAGCATGACCTATAAAGGAAAGGGGGACAAAGCTGACATAAACAACTACCGTCCTATAACAGTGACATCAGTGATCTACAGGTTGGCGATGCAGATTATAAAGGAAAGACTGCATGCATGGATGGAGGATGAGCGGGTGCTGGGAGAACTGCAGAATGGGTTTCGGAAACACAGGAGGTTGGAAGACAAGCTGTTCTCACTGACGCAGTGCATCGAAATAGCAGAAAAGGAACACAGGCCCCTGTGGCTAGCATTTTTGGATATCAAGGGAGCGTACGATAGCGTGGTTCAAGAGGAATTGTGGGGAATACTGGACACACTAGGCGTGGAATATGTAGTCACTAATATTTTAAAGAATATCTATAAAGGTAACAAGGTAGTTATAAAGTGGGAAAAACAGGTATCCAAGTCTGCAGAGGTAAAACGAGGGCTTAAACAGGGGTGTCCTCTGTCACCCTTATCATTCATGATGTACCTACAAGGATTAGAGGCCAAATTAGAGAAAAGGGGACTGGGCTTCAACCTCTCTTTCGTCAAACAAGGAAAACTCATTGAACAGGAACTACCAGCATTGATGTACGCAGATGCTATAGTGCTAATGGCCGACAACAAGGAAGATTTGCAGAGATTGGTGGACATCTGCGGTAATGAGGGAGATAGGTTAGATTTCAGATTCAGTAAGGAAAAATCAGCAGTCATGCTTTTTAATGACAATGAAGGTAGTGAGCTTAGAATACGGCGTGTGGATAAGCAATGGGGCCGAGTACCTAAGGGAACACGAAACATACGTGACGACTAAAGATAACAGGAATGCAGCGGTAATGAAAAACAGGGCACTGTGGAAATACAATAGGTATGATGTTGTGAGAGGAATATGGAAAGGGGTCATGGTTCCTGGTCTGACGTTCGGCAATGCAGTCTTGTGCATGAGATCACAAGCTCAAGCAAGATTAGAAATTAAGCAACGTGGGATAGGTAGGCTTGCCTCAGGAGCTCACGGGAATACACCAAATCAGGGAGTACAAGGTGATAGGGGATGGACATCATTTGAGGGCAGGGAAGCTAGCAGCAAGATAAAATTTGAGAGGCGATTGAGAGAAATGGGGGGAAAGCGTTGGGCTAGGAAGGTATTCAGCTACTTGTACATGAAGAATGTCGATACAAAATGGAGGAAGCGAACCAGAAAATTGACTGGTAAGTACTTAGAAAACAGCAGGGGGCCAAACCAAAAAGAATTATCGGTTAAGAATAATGTGAAGGAAGCTGAGACCGGCATGTGGAGAATCGGCATGATTAAGAAGTCCGCACTATAGATCTATCGAACTTTTAAGCAGGAAATTGCCAAGGAAAGGATCTATGATAATACTCGGGGTAGTTCTCTACTGTTTGAGACCAGGACGGGAGTATTGCGAACCAAGACATATCGGGCCAAATACGAAGGGGTAGACATGGTATGCAGTGCGTGTGGAGAGGAAGAAGAAACTGCCGAACACTTGATAATGTTCTGTAAAGGGCTTCACTCTATAGTTCAGTATGATGGCGCAGAGTTCTTCAAAGCACTGGGGTTTAGGGCATGGGAGGGCAAAATAGACTTTAAGCGGGTAGAATTAACTAGAAGGAGGTTATCTGATTGGTGGCTAAAGTCAAGGCATGAGTGAAAATAAACCCTTCAGTGCAAAGTACGAATCCTCAGCCTCACTATTTAAAGGAAAAAAAATAAATCTAGATTTTGGTTCATTAAGTATTACAGCTTGGTGGCACTAGCCACCACCCGATCTAAAGGGTACAGCCACATCCATTCATCCATCCATCCATCCATCCGGTGAAACGACGACCATGTAGGTAGGGCCGACATTTGTCAACCGCCCAAACTAGAGCAAGGCATTCCCGTTCAGTGATAGAGTAGTTCCGCTCGACTGCAGAGAGCAGACGGCTGGCATATGCGATAACGCGGGAGCAGCCACTTTGATGTTGGACCAAAACAGCACCGATTCCATGGCCGCTGGCATCAGGGCGGATTTCTGTTGGGGCAGACATGTCAAAATGAGCCAGAATAGCTGGTGTTGTGAGCAACGCGATCAGATTGGAGAACGCCGAAGCCTGCAATGCCCCAAGAGAATGGAAGGAACATCCTTCTTCAGCAAGTCCGTAAGAGGTCGGGCTACGTCCGCAAAATTATTTACAAGACGTTGGAAGTAAAAACATAGACCTAAAAAGCTGCGGACTTCCTTAGTGCTGGCCGGGACGGGGAAGTTTTGCACAGCTCGAAGCCTATCAGGATCAGGGCGTACGCCAGAGGAGTCCACAAGATGGCCCAACATGGTTATTTGCTGGCGCCCGAAGTGGCACTTCGATGAGTTCAGTTGCAGTCCTGCATTACGAAAAACAGAAAGGTTGGAAGGACGGCGGTCGAGGTGTGTTTCAAAGGTCGGGGAAAACACGATGACGTCATCGAGATAACATAGGCAAATTGACCACTTGAACCCGCGCAAGAAAGTGTCCATCATTTGTTCGAAGGTGCTGGAGCATTGTATAATCCGAATGGCATGGCCTTAAACTGGTAAAGACCATCAGGGGTCACAAAAGCAGTCTTCTCGTGGTCCATGCCGTCGACAGCAATTTGCCAGTACCCTGAGCGAAGGTCGATGGAGGAAAAATACTTCGCGCCATGAATGCAATCCAGGGCGTCGTCAATGCCCGGTAGCGGGTAGACATCTTTCTTAGTGATCTGGCTCAGATGTAGGTAGTCGACACAGAATCACTAACTGTTGTCCTTTTTCTTTGCAAGAACAACAGGGGAAGACCATGGACTGGAAGATGGCTCAACTATGTCTTTGGCGAGCATATTCTCGACTTCCTTTTGAATGACCTCAAGCTCCGCAGGAGAAACGCGGTACGGCCGTCGATGTACCGGAGATACATTGCCGGTGTTAATGTGGTGCTTCACAATGCTGGTTTGGCCTAGCAGACGGTCACCGAAGTCGAATATTTCCAAGTACGATTCCCGGACGTGACGCCTCTGTTTTATGTGGCAAAAGGTCCACCACGATCGTTTTTTCCACATTAGAAGATGCACTCTCTGTCGAAGAACAGGCTTGCGAGCAGTTGGGGCGACGCACATCATTGGGGTACAAAGCTGAGATCACGCAATCCTACGAGGTTGTCAGCGTGGCGAGGGCTATTCCGTACGGAAGCACTTGCGGACAAAGAGACAAGTTCAGCGAAGGGATGCAAGCACGGTTTTCTCATAACGTAATAATAGTGTGCGGAAAAGTAACACTGCGAGTCAGAAGGACGAATGTAATGGGCGTGAGCACGTAGTCTCCATCTGGTACAGGTGGCGGCGCTGTTACGGCAATGCAGGAGTAACTGTTTGCGGTGACAAACGGACATGTTGAGAGAGCTGAGATGAACTTGGGGCGGACTGGGCGTATCAGTCGTACAGGGCAGGTCAAGTTGCACCGTGCTAGCTGAAAAGTCAATGAGGGCCGAATGGGCGGACAAAAGTCTAGGCCGAAGATAACCTCATTGGTGCTGTTGGTGAGAACAGTGAAGACGACGGAGGTTTGCTGGCCGGCTATAGTAACGCGTGCTGTGCAGACACCAACGACGGCAGTTGCACTGCCATCAGCAACACGAACACAGCGTGAAGGGGCTGGAGTCAAGACTTTCTTTAAGCGGTCACGAATGTGCGAGCTCATAACAGACATTTGGGCGCCAGTGTCGACTAAAGATTTAACAGATAAACCATCCACTTTACATCAATCAAGTTCTGGTTGGTCGGGAGGGTCAACAGAGGAATTCTAGGGCAAGTCGTAGCAGCAGCGTCACACCCCAGGAGCTGCACCACTTAGTTTCGCGAAGGAAACCGTCGAGTGAAGGACGGGGATGTGGAACGGGGTGGCGGAGGAGACCGCGAGAATGTATGTCGTGGTGAAGGCGAGCGGCTGTATTGGGCATTGGTCGTGGCGGTCATGTCGTAATGAGCTGAGTCATCACGGCGGGGTGGTTCTTGGCCAAAATGGCGGGCTGATGCGTCGAAGTTCGTGAATTTTGGACTTGTGCTCGAGGGCGAGGTCCACGTGCTTCGGCAATGACGCAAAATGTGTCCCACTCGTTCGCAACGGAAGCAAATTGGCCTGTCGTCAGACGTCCTCCATGCGTTTGGATCTCGGTTACGTGGAGCAGGACGCCGGTAGTGGAGCAGGACATCGGGTCGGTGCACAGAACAAATTGTCTGAAGGCCCGCGTTTGCCAATTGCAAATTTTGGCTTATTACCGGGCTTCGCACCGCCTCTACCCGGACCCCGCACGCGGTTTGGAGAAAGCGGACGAACGACTGCTATGCCGCCTGCAGACGAACACCTTTATCAGTCCGGCGGTCGCCAGGCACTTTTTGCCGGAAATCAATGGCACCTGCTCGACCTGTCATGTTCTCGCCGACACATATCACGTCGTAGCATCGTGCCCAGCTTATCCCGTTCCTTTCTCACCCCCTTTTCCTATCCCAACTAGAGAGGCTTGGGAGGAGCACCTGCTCGGCTGCTCTACCTTGGCTGCGCAACGCTCCTTGGTGGAGCGCGCACGGGCAGCTTCCAGCTCCACTGGCATCCCGGAATAGGGTCTTGCCACTCTAGTGCGCCGATGGGCCACGTTGGCACTCTCTAGTAGACTTTTTCTGAAACAAATGTTTTTTACCACCACCACCTGTATAGTCTGACGCCAGGCGCGACCGGCGTGATAAGCGTCCTTCGGCGCAGCCCGACGGCAACCGACGCGAAATGCGACATGCTGCATTTCGCGCCGATGCGTTACCCAGACAACACTGCGTCTCCCTCATTTTGTGACGGAGGGACGGTGGACGTGCTGAAACGCGCATGCGTCAAAGCAACGTAGCGGGGCGCGTGCCTGCAAGTATATATATAGCAGAACTGGCGCCTGGCGTGGCAACGCCGGCGTGACGCGACGAAATGAACGCCGCCGAGCACGCGCATTGCGTCACGTCGAAATGTATTCGCGCCTTGACTGTGGCATGTAATCATGTTCTTCCATGACACGTATCTCATGATTATCATGTTTGCACCATTCACATACCTTCGTCATCCATTGACGTCACGTAATACGAAATTTGGCATATGTGAAGCTAGCGAAACGGCTGCGAGCGCATCATGAGTGCGGCATGCAGTCATGTTGTTACATGGCATGCATGTCGTGATTATCATGTTTGGATGTGTCATTAACGTATGGCGTCCGTTCGCATTGCGTAATATCGAGCTTGGTACATGCGAAGGTAGCAAAAACAGCCGCGAGCGCATCTAGAGTAGCATGTATTCATGTTTTCACATGACACGCATCTCATGTTTATCATGTTTACACCAATCTCATATCTCCGACAGCCATTCACGTCAAATAGCACCAAATTTGGTATAAGTGAAGCTAGTGAAACAGCCATGAGTGCATCATGAGTGTGGCATGTAGTCATGTTACATGACACGCTTGTCGTGATTATCATGTTAGGATGTCTCATTTACCTATGTCGTCCATTCGCGTTACGTAATATCAATTTTGGTAAATGTGAAGCTAGCGAAACGGGCGCGAGCGCATCATGAGCGTGGCGTGTAGTCATGTTGTTACATGACACGCATGTCATAATTTTCATGTTAGGGTCTTTCGCTTGTGTTCGCCATGCAATCATGCCACACCATACCAGTTTTGCAACATGACATGTGAACTAAACCACCACAAAAGCGGCAAGACTATGAAATGTAAATCATTACATTCATGACATACATATCTTGATTTTCACGTTATGACTAGTCAAATATGCTCATGATGCCGTCGTGTTACGCCATACCAAGTTTGGTATTGATACCATTATCCAAATGGCCAGGAGAGCTAAAAATTGGCAGATCCCACGTACTGTGGTAATCGATGATATGCGAAGCACGAATGAGAAAGGTTTATATGTCAATTTAAAATCAGCACAACGTTACGAGGTATAGATAAAAGATGCCATACATGATTTCCGTGTCATGATTACCATGCTATGATGTGTCGTTTACCTTCGTCATCTATTCACGTCACGTGATTACCAAATTTAGTACATGTGGAGGTAGCGAAACGACCGCGAGCACGCTATGAGAGTGGCATGTTGTCATGTTCTTACATGACACGTGTGTCAGGATTACCATATTTGCACCAGTCATGTACTTTCGCCATCCATTTACGTCACGTAACACCAAATTTGGTATATCTGGAGCTAGCAAAACAGGCGCTTGCACATCATGATGGGCCAAATATACTCCAATATAGCGTTGACACGCGCGCACGCTAGGCACAGCGACACTACGTTAGCAAAACGCGAGCGCTCTATAGTCTGACTCCAGGCGCGACCGGCGCGACCAGCGTCCGTCGGCGCATCCCGACGGCAACCGGCACAAAATGCGTCATGGTGCATTTCGCGCCGATGTGTTACGCAGACAACACTGCGTCTTCCTCTTTTGTATGCTGAAACGCGCATGTGACAAAGCAACGAAGTGCGGCGTGCGCCTGCGATTATATGGAAAAACCGGTGCCTGTAGTGACAACGCCGGCGTGACCCGACGAAATGAACGCTGGTGAGCACGCGCACCGCGTCACGTCGAAATGTATGGGCTCCTTGACTGTGCCATGTAGTCATGTTTTCACACGACGCGCATCTCATGGTCATCATCTTTGCGCCAGTCAAACACCTTCGTCATCTATTTGACGTAACATAATACCAAATTTGGCATATTTAAAGCTAGCGAAATGGCCGCGAGTGCATCATGAGTGTGGCATGCAGTCATATTGTTACATGACATGCATGTCGTGATTATCATATTTGTATGTGCCATTTATCTATGTCCTCCATTCACGTCGTGTAATACGGAGTTTGGTACATGTGAACCTATCTAAACGGCCGCGAGCGCATCGTGAGCGTAGCGTGTAGTCATGTTGTTACATGGCATGCATCTCATGTTTATCATGTTTTCACAAGTATCATACCTTCGTCATCCACTCGCGTCCCGTGATGCCAAAATCAGCGTAAGCGAAACTAGCAAAATGGCCGCGAGCACATCACAGCTAGGCATGTAGTCATGTTGTTACATGACACGCATGTCATGATTTTTATGTTAGGGTCTGTCGCTTGTGTTCGCCATGCAACATGTCATACCATGCCAGTTTTGCAACATGTCATGTGAACGAAATCACCGCAAGAGCTGCAGGACCATGAAATGTCAATCATCGCATTCGTGTCATCCATATCATGATTGTCATGTTATGACTAGTCAAATGTGCTCTTCATGCAGTCATGTTATTCCATACCAAGTTTGGTATTGGTACCATTAGTGAAATGGCCAGGAGCGCTAAAAGTCGTGGGCTGCTAGATAGATTAGACAGACAGACAGACAGACAGACAGACAGACAGACAGACAGACAGACAGACAGACAGACAGACAGACAGACAGACAGACAGACAGACAGACAGACAGACAGACAGACAGACAGATAGATAGATAGATAGATAGATAGATAGATAGATAGATAGATAGATAGATAGATAGATAGATAGATAGATAGATAGATAGATAGATAGATAGATAGATAGATAGATAGATAGATAGATAGATAGATAGATAGATAGATAGATTAGATAGATAGATGCGCTCAAAGCCTCTGAAGTTCGCTAAGAAATGCTTCGGATTTAAAAAAAAAAACTCATCCAGGTCTCTGAAAAAATCGTTGAACTGTTCAGCATGTGATGGCCCATACACACACAGTATCCTTAATCTGAAAAGAAAAGTAGCTGCAGTCAAAAGCTAAAACCCTATCCATACCATCCTAAAAGTCATGATGATTCCGCAATGAAGCCCGTTTAAAAATAATAATCCCTACTCCCGTAAAACGAGATGAAGCGAAAGAGAAATAACAATCAAGGTTGAACTTTCGTTTAAAAGCAAGTACGTCGGATATGAGAAAAAAAATTGTTTCCCGCAGGCACAAAACATCACAATTCGCAGCACGGGCAACACTTCATTTCGGCCTGTTTTGCTGGACTGCGAAAACCTTTAACGTTCTATGAAATAATATGCAGTGTAGTAGCCATAATGAAAAGTAAAGAATAACCTGGACGCATAGTTCTAGACGGTGTCCTGGAAAGTGTCCAGGAACACTTCCTCAAACAAATCACAGCGCAGTGTTCAACCCTCCAGAAGAGGGTCGAGGTTTTTTGGACCATTGGGATTTACCACGGCCATCACTGCGTTTATCGGAGCAAGAGCTGGAAGTGTGCCCTCGCTTGGTTTGAAGGGGAGCTCCCATTTCGACGTCGACTTCGCCAAGGCTAGACAGTCTGATGCTACCATCCAGTCCTAGGCTGAAGCTGTCTTCTGAAGACGTGTCTAGTGGAGGTAGGGACTGAACCGCCGGCAAGCTTGGATCCACGTCCTTGATGCTGGCAGCACTGTCTACGTCTCGGCAGGCCGGTGTAGGCACCGTTTGTGTAGGCGGTTTTTTACGTGTACGTCGTGGCGTCGAAGTGGTCGGAGTAGCAGCAACGTAAGAGGCTGTGCTTTTTTCCGCGCTGTTTTCCGGTATAACAGGTGTCGTAAGATAAACTCTAACAGCAGCAGCCTGAGAATTGGGCTCATTTGTGCACTGAACATCAAGTGGCGTCAGACAAGGAATGCGACGCCGTTTGCAGGGTTGTGCGCTGCGTCTTTCGAAGCGCATGGTCCCTGCACCAGCGGGAAGGCCGACGCGCTGAGCGTCGCATCGACAATCGAGCTTTCGTTGTGCGCTTCGTCCAAAGGAACTTGAAGGGGCGAGGCCAGCACAGCGTCCATGACTTCCTCCACGTCCCTCGAGTCGGTGGTTGGTTTCGTTGCCGGTGTCAGTGGTGGAAAGGCACCAGCGGCAGCGTCTGAGTTAAGAGCGACGGCCAGGACAAACAACAGTTGGGTGGCCGTCCTCGCAACGTTGGCACGGGCGGTGACATCCTTCACCAACGCGACCGTGCACACCGCAGCGACCACAACACGATGTTGTGCACTGGGCTCGTGGATGGTCCCGTGAGCCACATCTTCGATATACACGCTGGAGACCACGGTTATCGAACGTGGCACGGTGACCGGCGATGTGCTGGTAGTTCGGAACAGGATTAGCGGCGTTCATCTCCATTCGAACAAACCGCGTTCCAGGGAGTACGCCGCGTCGCCCACTCATCTTAAGGACAAATCTCATAAACACGAAAATGCACGTGACCGTGACGAGTGATGCTTTGAGCGACGAAACAGGACGTTCGCGCGACGTGCCACGGGGTAGTTTTCACGCAATCGCTCGGTTCTGCAGATTTGGAAACCGTCGCCCATCACCCGGAAGTGCTGTGCTCAAAGCACCGGAACACAATGTAAATGACTGACTTGCTGCCGGTTCTCTTCCTGTGCCACGAAATCACCACCTCCTCTCACTCTCCTCTCCTCCCGAGTCACGCGTGCTCAACGAAGGAGTGACGTCATTTATGCACATGCACATAAAAAAAGTTCTGCAAGGCAATAATAAACACTTTCAGTTCGATTACACAACAATATATCTTATTTTTAAATTGAATACCACTCACTACGCGCTTTTCTTGGTAGGAGTAGACGGCCTCATGCAAGCAACGGTGGAGTTCGCTCACCGAAGCCGTCGCGTGGGTGAGGTTTGCCTGCGCTAGCGACTGTTCGCACGAGGGCAATCTACGTCGCATCGCTCGTCGCTGTCGCGAGCATTTTCGCGTTTATGAGGTTTGGCTCTTACTGCTGGTGACAGTGAGCACCATACCATATGGGTATAACGCTTGGACGAGAGCTTCGTTTGAGACGAACGATGGCAGGAACAAGCAGGCGACGTTCGTCACTTGTGGGCCAACGGGGACGACTTGAACACGCTCGCTCCAATCACCAGGCAGCCAGCATCGACGATTAGAGACATGAAGGCCATGCTCTTCATGGTGACTTGGAAGTTTTTAGCTCCTTGATGCTGCACGCAGTATACACATAGAGGAACATACTATATTTCTCTATGGTATACCTCTCAGAGGCCGACCATTGAGGCCGTCGCATCAACGACGGTCTCGGTACAAGTCTTCGTAGGGACAACAACGTCGAACACAAGCGCATTCGAAGACGTCCAAGATGGGCATCATGATTCCGAATGAACTGGACGGTTGCGGTTTTATGCGCCCGCGTAGCTATAGTAGCATTGGCAGGGAACAACACTAGCCCACACACATTCAACACTTTTTACCCCTGTGCCTGGCCAAATATTTTAAATAAGTACCGTCCTAAACTGCACACCACAACACAAGAGTTAGTAGTTTACAATAATCACCTTTTCTTTATCTGAAATCGGAAAGAAATTCTTTTCTTACACCGTTTCTTAGGTGCTTTTACTATTGCGATCTTGAAACCAACGACTAGGCGAATTAACGCGCACTCCAGAGGGCAAAATTAGTTAAAAAAAGGTGTAATCATGAGTGCAAAAGATAGAACACTATAATAACGTTTGATTATTATTTTCATACGTTGTCATGCTAAAGCCCTGAAGAAAAAAAGAGATGTTGCAATAAGAGAAACATTTCGCCGTCTATTATGGTGCTTCGCTTAATACCCCAAGGTCACAGGATTGAACCCTGGTCACGGTGGTGGCATTTCGACGAAAGTGAAATGCTAGAGGCTCCCATGCGTGGATTAAGGTACACGTCAAGCAATTTCTTGTGGTCGAAATTGCCGGATAACTCGACCACCACGTATGTCATAATCACATAGAAAATTCGGGACGTAAAACACCAACAATTATTTAAATGAGAACAAAACATTGACTGACCGATTGATCGATTGATGGGTCGATTGATTGATTGATTGATCAATCGCGGGCACGTACCTTCAAGTTAAGTGCACATACAAACTGCGCCACAACTATAACTCACACACACACACGCGCGCGCACACATACACACGCACACACACAGAACAACAACAACAACAACAACAACAACAACAACAACAACAACAACAACAACAACAACAACAACAACAACAAAGACTCTCGTCTGGCGTTGATCGATTCGTGATCACACGTGTATTTTCATTGTGGGCTATGCTGGCCGACCTCCTGCTTTCGCTAGCAGGGATGACCCTCGCGCGTCCGCATCGGGCATTCGTATATAGATGGCGTTCGGCCTTGAGACATAAGCGCACATGAGTGTACATCGCTACTGAGAGCACGGCCGGCTCGTGCAGCCGCCTGTGCATCATCTATGAAACTTACTTACGCAGCTTTCTCTGAGAAGAAGCTTGCTTATACTGCATTTGACTTCATAATTAGCAGACAAAGTCATCGAAGGTATAGCGATGTTGTGTCCTGCTTGAATAAGATATCGACATATGATGTGCCCATAGAGATGCACCACTACAAAACTTTATGTATTTTGTCATACAACAAGGACAAGGAATAAAAGGCATGTTGCTATAGTAGAGGGCAGATTAAGTTAAGTTTATAACTGAAATGTAGAAGTAACGTGTTTCCCAAATTCTTGCTGATTCGTCTGTTTATTTTCTATTTATGATTCGTAAAATATATGGCATGCATTGATAATATACGTACACATCAAATGGTTTGCTGGATGGTGTGCCTGAAGTGTCACATTTTTATAACCGCGTTTACTTGCATGGCTTCAACTATACCACTATATGTTTTGTCCCATTTTTTGTTTTTTTTTTTCGTGAGCCTGCGTTATGACTCTGTTTGTGCCCACGTGATGGTCAGCTTAGCAATGAAACCTAACAATATGCGATATATTTAAATAATGGACTTTGTTTTGTGATTGTGCAGTTATTCCTTACGCCGACAAGGGTTTGTAGTGCAGCTTCTTTTGTTTCGCTCACACTATCTAACCATGCATGGTGTGTGTCCTGCGCAGCTCCTCTGGAGCAAATCAAACAAGGTGGGCTGTGCCTGGAAAGACTGTTACGCCAAGACCGGCAACAGCTTGTACCTCTGCAACTACATGCCAGCGTGCGTTGGGTTTTTCTTTACTTCTCTCTAAGACGGTGTTTTAACCATTGGCATGACAGAGTGACCCAGATTTTCCGTGATCACCTTGTACGAAGTAGAGTGAACTTACGCGACAGTTAATTGGTTACACTCATTCACCTCAGCCGACATCCCAGCGCACCGCTACTAGCAGATCGCATGATCGTTTGAAGAATGCATTTATTCGGCACAGGCGCGTAGCATGTGGCCTATGATCACTCATTCAGTCTGAACGTTTCTACCAAAAAGAAAAAAAGAAGAGCCAGCAAATAGGTGTTTTATGTTTATTGATTCTGAGACAGGTTCAGCTTTTTCTTTCAATTCTAGCAATGCTGATTACAGATGAGTGTTATGTGAAGGGACGGGCGATTGTCTTGTCGTGTTCGTGAGCCTGATCCACTAAAGATTACTGATTTTTAGACACAACCCTCACGTGTAATTCTCAAGAAATTGCATAAAAATTGCTAAATCCTATATTTGATGCGCGTAATAGAGAAAAAGCTCATTCATTTCATCTCAAAAGGGAATATCTAACTGATTGCATTAAGAGAAGTTTGAATTAGCGGGTGAACATCGCTGTAACATCGGGTGAAGAGTTTGGAAGGAATGAACATCGCACCAAGCTGTGCAGACATGATCCAATAAACCCACCTCCGAACTCGTCTGGACACGTTTATGGCAGGTGATTTGATAAATTAGGTTCATCACCATAAACATAACATATATAGAGCTATTTATGCGCTAAAATACGTTTTTTTCCTCGTGGCTGCGTTAACGCCATCAAAATCAAAACTAACGATTAATGTGCGTTTTCTCGCGCTACTCCTATCGCGACTGCATTGGCATCGTTTACAGCTTGCCCAAGAGCTTGAGCGCTGCGTCGAAATACTCATCTGCTGAGAAATGCTACTCATACGGTGTCTTGCGTCTTTAATAAATTTAAAATGATTAATTTCTGCTAGACCGTGTGGATCGACTTCTGCAAGGAGTAGAGAAAGAGTTGAGGAACCCACAGTTCAAATTAAGTCAATCAATTAATTAATTAAATAATAGCTATTCGAGACAGCGACGCGTTCGAACTGTTGTGAGTTTCCCCCCTTACAAATAGACACGGCCGTGCCATAAATATGGCGTTAGTTCAAATTAACCGAGTTCGAATGAACACGCTTTTACTGTACCGCATTTTTTCTCGAACCAAGGCTGGCAGTACCATCAGAGTCTTACTGTTATCTGCACTGTGAGCAACGAGTAAATGAGATGTAATGTAACGGTTACCTCGAAAGCCCAGCGAGGAAGGCCACGTAGATGACGTTCGCCCTCATGAATAAACCCACTTGAAGTGTACACTCGGCAACAACGCAGGGGCAACGAGATTGGAGGCCACGTGTACATGAGCGGCAAGGCTTGCAGCCGCTGTCCCCAGGGCACGTGCTGTTCGAATCGCTGTCCGCACAAGACGCAACCCGCCTACGAGGGTCTATGCGGTGAGTTGACGTCCTGTTTGTTTATAATTGGGTGCGAATCGTTTCACAGACCGAAACCGAATACCCTGTCGACTTCGACACCGAATATATTGTATTATTACCGATACCGAATCTATTAGTGATACTTATGTCACCATGTTTGGTTCAATCTCTGGAAAAGCATATTTCGTTAGATTTGGTGTTTTATTCTTGCTGATATTCATTTCACTAAATATGAGCAATACAATTATATGCCCCGCCACGGTGGTCTAGTGGCTAAGGTACTCGGCTGCTAACCCGCAGGTCGCGGGATCAAATCCCGGCTGCAGCTGCGGCATTTTTGACGGAGGTGGAAATGCTGTAGGCCTGTGTGCTCAGATTTGGGTGCACGTTTGAGAACCCCAGGTGGTCAAAATTTCCAAAGCCCTCCACTGCAGCCTCTCTTATAATCATATTGTGGTTGTGGGACGTTAAACCCCACATATTATTATTTATTATTATTTGTACAATACTGCGAACCTTGAGAGGTCCAAGCAGGAGAGGGATGTACACATCCAAAAGACATGCGTACGGATGCAAGATCGACACATGAATGTGAGGGTACATAATCAACAGGTGAGTATACAATCATTATACATTGGATGACAGCAAGGGTGAACACTCTGGCAAAACATTCCAATCGGAAACAGTTCTGGGAAAAAATGAATATTTGTATTGGTCTGTACGGGCAAAGAACGGTGTAATACTTCGGCTATGTTTGTGACGAGACGCTCGACTAGGGTTATTAGCTATGTAATCTTGTGGCTGGATTCCCAATTTATTAAAATATAGCTGGTGTAGAAAGTTTAGACGGGCACTTTTACGTCGGTTGGCCAATGGCTCTAGGTGTGCGAGCTGCAACATAGCCGAAGGGGAGTCGCGACGTCTAAAACGTTTATAAATAAAGCGAGCTGCCAATCTCTGCATTTTTTCAAGCTTTTCTTTATTAGTGATAGTATGGGGGTCCCATACAATGCTTCCATATTCCAGGGTGGGTCTTACAATGGATTTGTATGCAATGAGTCTAAGCGATGAGGGGGCATCACCTAATTTATGCTTCAGAAATCCTAACTTCTTTCTCGCGGAGGAACATATGTTATTTATATGTGTTGACCAGTTAAGTCTGGACGTCAAGGTTAACCCCAGGTACTTATGTTCCTCCACTTGTTTAATCTGATAATTGCCAAGACTATACATGAAGTGAGATTTATCTTTATTGGAGATGCACATGTAAACTGTCTTGTCGAGGTTTATAAGCATATCTCATTTATTGCACCATTCCGTTACTGCATGCAAAGCATGGTTAAGAGCGTGCTGGTCAGCGGCAGACACTACGTGGCTAAATATGATGCAATCGTCTGCAAACAGCTTAAGGCGTAGAGGGGGCTTTACAATTTGGCCAAGATCATTAATATAAATGTTAAATAGAACCGGTGCCAAGACCGAACCCTGTGGGACGCCAGAGAAAACATCAAGAAAACGAGAACAGGCACTGTCAATTTCAACATACTGTTTGCGGCCAGTTAGGTATGAAATGACCCAATTGACGACTTGTGATGGAATGCCTAAGTTTTTCATTTTTGTTATTAGTTTCGAGCGTGGAACTCTATCGAACGCTTTCGAGAAGTCTATTAGAACTGCGTCAATCTGTCCGCCCTCGTCAAGTACCTGTGCCATCTCATGGACGGTAACTACTAATTGAGTTGTCATAATTATTGTTGTCAAGAAAATCATTTAGGTGTTTAGCAATTACGTGTTCGAGAACTTTACAAACTGTGCAAGTGAGAGATATGGGTCGGTAATTACAATAATCGGTGACAGAGCCTTTTTTAAAAATTGGTTTCACTCGGGCAACCAACCATTCAAGTGGGAGGCAAGATGTTTCAAGAGACTTAGAATACAACTGTACCAAGAATCTAGCTAGGAGCTCTGCATATCTTTTGAGAAATGCGGTGGGAATGTTATCAGGTCCTGCGGATTTTTTAGGGTCTAATCGTAAAAGCAGCTCAGTAACATCTTCGACAGTAATATGGATATATTGGTTGCTATCGTTGACGTAAGGCATATTACCCAGCGTGGCTGGCCTTGACGATACGCTCTGGAAATAGGAATTAAACGTTTCAGCAATTTCTTTTTTATCTGTAACAATGCGAGCACCAACAGCTATTTGATCTACGCTTCTTGAGTCCTTGTTTGATAAAAATTGCCAGAATTTGTGAGGGGATTCGGTAGCAAAGCGCCCAAGGGTGGTTGAATAGAAGAGCTCTTTAGCTTCTCGTAGTTTAGATTTCAACTTAGAACTTAGCTTAAAAAGGAGGGCGGCATCCCTGTTCTTCCTTTTTCGGTACCGTTTTAGTTTAAGTTTTAAATGTATAATTTCTCTGGTTATCCAAGGATTGGCTTTGTTGATTTTTTTCATTTTATCTGGAATAAACTTATTGATGCAAAAATTGCAGCATGACTTAAACTTTGCCCATAATACGTTAACATCATCATCGTGAAATGTCAGTAATGCTTCTTCTAAATGGTGGGCAATGTTTGGGTTATCTGCTGCGTTGTAGTCTTTTACTTTTAGAAATTTAGCGTTTAACTTGATTCGGTTTGGAAGCTTGCAGGAAAAATATACGAGCTTGTGGTCCGGGACTCCTTCGTGAATTTCTGTGGTACGATCAGTAAAGCTGGCTGAACACAAAATTAAATCTAGAATGGAGGAAGCAGTGCTAGTCACCCGTGTTGGATATAGTACTGTCTGTGTAAGGTTGTAAGCTAATAAAGTATCTAGAAGGATTTCGGAGTTCTTTGTATCAGTGCCCCCTGATGACATCGAGCACCAATCTATGTGCGGTAAGTTGAAATCTCCCGCAGCAATAATGTTCTGATCCTTATACACTGCCAAATGATCATATAGTTCAAGTGAAAATTCACAGGGAGCTCCAGGCGGCCTATAAATTCCCGCAATAACAATATGGTTTCCTGAAATATTTATTTTACAAAAGACACTTTCGTGGTCAGGGTTAACAGCAGGCAGTGAAACAGATGAAAGGCCCGCCTTCACAAGAATTGCCACACCACCTCCTCGTGTAAGTCTATCTTTGCGATAGCACGTATATGAAGACGGAATCACGTAATTATCAGGCAAATCTGGGCAAAGCCAGGTTTCGGAGATGACAGCTATGTGCGGGTCATATGTTAACAACACGTGTTCCAGTTCTCCTTGTTTGTTGCATAAGCTTCGCACATTAAGGGAAATGAGCCTCAGTGTTTTCGGTTGTTGCTTTGTAGAATCCGGAAGTCATTCGTTCGCCTTTTTCGTGTTTTTCGGTTTAGTGCTCAGTTCTCGTTTTTTTAGCTTTGCGCACGAGCACCCGGCAATCTTTTGCTTCGTCCCACACATAAATGTCGTTGTTAATATGCAGTTTATCATGAACCAGTTTTATCTTATTGTCGGCCTTGTTATCAGAACTTACAGATTGCCAAATTTTTTTTTCTTATGTGCTGCGTTGCCTGGGAGTAGTCATGTGACACGGAAACTTTGCTGTCTTTTAGTTTGAAACAGTTATTTAGTATGGCTATTTTTTCGTTGTAATTGTACAACCTGAGAATGATTGGCCGGGGTTTATCATTTCGGGGTTTACCGATTCGGTGAATGCGTTCTAGAGAAGTGACAGTGACTTTTAGTTCATCATTGCAAACCCGTCGGACAACTAAGTCTTCAAGAACTTCTCTGGTTTCTTCTGGGCCTTCTGGTATGCCATAGACTACTAAGTCATTCCGTCGTGACCTATGTTCATAGTCATTAAGCCTCTTGCCTTGAATGCGACAGTTTTTTCTAGTTGTTCAACGGTGTGCTGAAGGGTATGAATTTTTTCTTTATTTGCTTTTGACAGTTTCAGAACTTCATCAAGGTTTGAACTAATACGGGTCAGAGTTTCATCGCGCTTGTTCGCGGCAGTCTTTATCTCTTTCAGTTTCTCAAGAATAGCACTTAACACATCTTTATGCTCATTGAGGTCAACAGCGGACCGGGTCTGGGGACCGGGATTCGTCTCTACGTCCCCGCACAATACGAGAAGTAGCACAGACCAACAATCAGCAACTATACAGAGACAACGCCGAGGGCATGGCAGCACTACTAATCCATAGTAACTAGTACATTTTCCTAAGGAAGTATCATAAAAACTAACCTGCACGATCAGCCATGCGCAGTCAGACATGCTCGAGGCGATGCCGCCGTGCCCTCTGATGCAGTAAACGATGTCCACTGGCTTTATAGCAGGAAGCGGCGACGTCACCGGGCTGGGCAGCCAAGGGGGCGTCAGGGCGGTGATCGGGCTGATATTTTGATGATCCGGTGGCACCGAAGTGCTCCACGTGTTAGGCGAGTCATTGTTCCAAGGCGGTTGTCCAGGATCAGCCAGCAGAGCTGGCCCTTGCGTTGAGCAGACAAGAAGAACCTGCACGATCAGCCATGCGCAGTCAGACATGCTCGAGGCGATGCCACCGTGCCCTCTCTATCAATCAATCATCATTACATATCAATCAATCAGCATTACAATTATCATGAAAGTATTGTATTTGTTTTTGTTCAACCATTATTGCATTTTATTAGTTCTTGACTGCACCGTTGCATTCATCAAGCCATCCTTCCACTTTGTTTTTCACATGTGCTGTTCCTCCTTCTGGGGCCAAGTAGGCCTCTCCAGCAAATCAAAATAAATAAAATCAAATAAAGATAATAAATTTGGAATCTTAATTGGTTAGCACATACGCTGACTATAGCTTTGCGGAGTTTTACTAGATAACTTCACTTATCACTCAAGATTCAGCGCCTTCTCGGATCCAATGGTTTGAAAATTAGTACTCTTAACTGTATCACTTCACCGAGTCATCTATAGCAGAAAAATATATTCGGTTGGCTGGCTTCTATTTATAGGATAGTGTCACAGGACGAGCAACAACGAAGGAAAACACGCAGACTCTGACACTTACCACTGAACACCAGGCGTTGGCTTGTTTACCTAGGCAGTGTCGTGTCAGCAAATGCAGCTGCATTTTGTAGGGTCAAGTTATGTCTATGTGTTACTTTTTTTTAATATTAGAATAATTGGGAAAATCTTACTACCAGCCCTGCCAAATCGATGAGGAAATGCAGTGCTTCTTGAAAGTTCGATTATGCTTTGGGGACCACACAAAAAAGGTTGGGCTAGTTATTTACGTTTTAATTACCCAAAAAATGGCTAAATGAGTCTAACATAATGATCGCTCCTCTTGGCACCATGTACAAACACTTAGCGAGGTAGAGCGACCAACCGAATAAGTTTTAACGCAGCCGTTACGGCAAGAGCTGCTGTGTCATATTGTTTAATAATCCGACAGAAACAAAACAAAAAGTACATTGTGAACAATACCACACAGACAATAGCGATGTCACGTCCAGCAACTTGGCGATGTGAAACCCGCTCTGATGTCAAAGCTGTTCATACCAAGCAAACGTCACCGGGATTTCCTATCTCTACGGCGGTGATTGCACTCCTGTATACGACAGATTATCTGCATAGCCTGGCGTACGTGTGTCGTAGGTGTAGTGCAAGAAGAAAAAATGTGCCTGCCGATGACAATGCCAACACAGTGCTCTGAACGGCGCCTTCTTTTGTTGACTTCTCGGAAGTGAAGAAAAGAAAAACATTTTTTTGCATGCAAGTTTGCATAAAAATCGCATTGCAAACAGCGCAGTAACGCCACTGCGTAATGCCTCTGGTGACTTTGACCTTTTATATACAGCGGTTCTATGCAAGAAGTGAGGCCTCTGTGATGGTTTTCTTTGGCAACTATATTGTGAAAGGAATAAAAAATACAATTATTTTGCGTTGGCACAGACTAACGTAGCCGAACTAATTACTCAAGCCTAACTATTTATGTAATGCCCACTAACACAATTTCTTTGTTATGCGTGGCTTCATCCGCTTGTTCTGTGCAGAAAAGTGGCGAGTTGGAAGAGTTCATGGACGTTTACGAATTGATATTGTTTGATAAGATTCGGAACTCAGGATGAAAAAGACAACAGAACGAGACTTGAACTATTACACCTGAATATTTTTGCGGGGAGAAAAGGCAAACTCGCCAGCATCGTCATAAGGCATGGGTGGCGCAAACTGCTGCTTGGAGTGTTACTATGTCTAACAGTCACAAGACACAGATAAGAATTAATTTTCATTCAATCTCACAAATGTGTCCATAAAACAAGTGAATTTCTGCCTAACTATTGCTGGGCCCCGAAAGGCTGTGCATTCGGGTGTGGCTTTTTCGCGACGTCTTCTTAGTCTTGAACTCCATCGTTTACGGATGAATTTCCTAAGTTTTACGCGGTGCTCTTTCTAATATGATGGATTGCTTTCGGAAACACCTCAATGACAACACACGCACACACGTACGTGACGTTTTACTTACCAAGCTTAAAGCCAACCAAACCTTATTTTGTGTCTTAATTATATAATCCAACTTTTGAATGACAAGGAAATGCTTAAAGGATCAATCAATTAAAAGGAATTTCATATTTTTTGTGAATGGGCGAATAGCGCTATCGTTTATTTTCATTTCGACAGCAAGGTGAAGCGAGAAACACTAACACAAATATTTCACTCAATCATTTTGAGCTGCCGATGTTACGAATTTTTATGAGCTCCTCTCCAGCAAGAGCCTGCGTAAAACAGAAAACAATCAGAAACAGTATCAACCTCTCACAGCGTAAATTAAAGTACTTTGCTTGCTTTAAGGCCTCGCGTGTTGGATGTTTAGAGAGACAATATCGGGATGTGTTCTCACAGCAGTAAGAGCATGACTTCGCTACACCTAGCAGGTAAAAGAATAAAAAACACCCTTGATGTGATGACAGACATGTGCAAAACCATGGCGTGAAACACCAATTGCTGCGAAATGAACACGCACGCTGCAATGTGGAACAATTTCCGAATGGTGGGGAATGATATGTGGATTGTTTCACATTGTACAGCAAGACTGTGCAAGACCGCTTTCGTGTACACTGGAAACCTGGAAGAACAGTAAAGAATACTTTTTTTATCTCTTATTTCCAGTCACTGCAACGGCGTTTCCTCTTTCTGTTTCACTCTTCCTCTCACGCATTCTGCTTTGATTGGAACTACTCACAGCGGGAACTGATCGCATAATCTCGGCAGTGACTTCGGCAGAGGGCGACTAGGTTGGAAAACTCGGAGCCCTTCGATACGACGTCGCTCATAATCACGTCCTGGTTTTGGGGACGTAGAAAGACCCAGATATACTATCTGGATGGGGAATTCTATGCGTTTCTCTTCAGATACTTTTGCGCGGCTATTTCACCCAGACAAGGTCACTGGCATTACAATTGGGGTGATGAAGCTTGAAATAATGAGTCAAGACTCTATGTCGCAGACGATATGAAAATTTTGCAAACATTTTGATCGCTTAACAGCGCGAAATAGTAGGTAGAAATTACTGGAGATAACTCGAACAGCATCTACACTAATAAATCTATATCATATTTTTGAAGACTCATAGGGAGCTGGAAGGATGAAATTTCAGTTGCGTTTGTTTCTCGTCTAGTTTTTAGTTCTACAATAATAATGTATTTTTGTTAAGAATGTGAAGACTGCACAGTTTCGTACACCTTTTAACTGATTTTACGAAGCAGACATCAATAAATAAAGTTTCAGATTCCTTATTCAGAACATAAGGCGCTTCCTGAGGTGTTAGAAGTCGTTTAATATTTTTTTTTGATACCGCCGTTAATAACATCTGTGGTTTTACATCCCGAACCCACAATGTGATTATAAGGGACGTCGTAGTAGAGCGATCTGAAAATTTCGGCCATCTACATCTAGTGTTCTTTAACGTGCACTGATACCGCATAGCACACGGGCCTTTATCACTTGGCTTGAATCGAAATGCAACCGTCGTGGTCGGAATTAAACCCGCCACCCTCGGGTCAGTTGCCGAGCATTATAGTCACTGTTCCATGTTTCACCTAGACAGACATTGATACTGCAGTTTCCATAAGCAAGAATGAAAATATGCACAAGCTTCAAAAAATATATCTATAGTAAAGATCACAAATAGCGCGGCACTATGTCATATACTGTAAAAGCAATTGTGTGTTGTATAATGTAATTGTGCGCCTGGCTCACAATGCTAGTTCTTTCCAGCGTGGCTTTTCATGCAGGCAGCAACTGTGTACATGCCAGTGTACAGAACTATTACACCTTACATTCTGTGAAACAGCACAATTAGAAATGGAGTCGAACCATCTTGTAATGATATCGACACAGAATTCGCTGCTGAAAAGTGAGTTTGTAAATAAAAAGAAGACGATGGTGCAATCACAAGAGCAACGCATACGAATTTGTTCGAGTGTGCTGCTTATGTACTCGGGATAGTGCGTATCTCTAATGCAAATAAAAAACGCTGAGAACACGCCAAGTTTTAGCGACGTTTACCTAGGCCTTGTATAGTACGCCGAACAAGCAGATAATGCTCGTTATTAAAGAGACTCCGGGGGGATGTTGGTGCCTATAGAAGCAGCTGTAACGCTCGAATCACTACTAAATAAATCTCACAGCCTGGCCCGTATTCCCAAAAATATCTATTACGCTAGAATTTTCACAATAGGAAATTGACGCTGAACGTAATGCTAACCACGACGGCCGGCCAATCCGTCTCCTGTTTTTATAAATAGGCAAAAGTGTGGCAAGCAGCTGGAAACTGTGTGTTTTTTTTTTTTCTAAAGAAGGGAATATGAAACAAGCTATCGGGCTGGCTGTTCATGTGGCTAAATGACAACATTTAAATAATGCATTGCAAGCCAGATTATGATTTCATTATTAGGCACTGTGTTGTGTGTAATCCTCACTAAGTGTGTCGAGTTAAGGTTTTTCATGAAAGGCGCCCAATGCATAGTACTTCCAAGTTTGCCATTCCGGTTACGGAGAAGAAACCTTCCTTGAATTATGCACTGCTTATTTTTTTTCTCTCTTCACATGCTATGAACGTATACTTAATATTGAAATGATGCAGTGAATAAGATTAGAATTCTTGAACGTATAAGGAAGGAATGACATAATATTTTTTTTTTAATTTTCTCTCTCTCTTTCAGCTTCCCAGTAGGACCATAACGAAGTTGGGCCATGCTGCTTTTCATTTTAGGAATTGTCACTGAATAATAAAACAACTTTTTTCCCGTAATATGGAGCACTTAAGAGGAAATCGTCAGTCACTGAATGGCCTAATGCGAATAACAAAATCCTTGGTCTTTTTTTTTTCTTCTTTGTGATGATAAGTTCAAGATTCGCAACGCAATAAAGAAGAGGTGTAGTTGTTGGAACATGATCTTCCTTAAAATTCGGAAAAATGGGTGAGTTAAGGGATGAAGACATATCAAGAGCACTCAGGATGAATAGTGAATAAAATCAACATAAATAATTGCAGATATAGACAATAAAATAGTAAAACATTCTGTTAGTGCCCTTGAGTTGTGTTCTTTACTGCTGGTTTTCTTTTAAACCATCCTATATTTCTCCATTCCATACGTTCCCCTAGTTTAGAATAATACCAGTTCGGAAATATTCATACGAGACTTGTCACCACGTTACTGTGAGGTCGTCGTATGGTTGGGAGACGGGTTTTTATCTTTTGAAGTATCCCACTCGAGCTATATTTATATTGAGCAGAACGCGGCGCGCAGTTAGGGCTCTGAATGGCACTGTGACCTCCGAGATAAACATTGCGCTGGCGGCGGTCACGGAACGCTGCGTCCCGCTTACAATGGCTCTCTCTAGTGCCACCAGATGGCAGCGTCGAGATCGCTTTTCTTTATTGTGTTTATTTTAACTGCGCTTTCCATCAGCCGCAAGCTTGTTTCCCAGCGGCGGAAACGAAGACGACGCTGTGCTCGTCAAGCGTCACCGTTTTCCTCCTCCGGGCGGCGTAGGATCGGGAGCATATCAAGGTAAGCATCTGCCGTGACGGTCGGTTTTATCGACAGCCACAAAAGACGGCAAGATGCCGCGCCCTTCGTAATTTCACTGCAGGCAGTGTAACAGGAGCGCACTGCAAACAAATTGTTATTGGCGTGTATCAGAACATGTGTGGAAACGCATGGGAGCTATTCTCGTTGTGTCCGCCTAGTCGGCGTGTCTACTCTTCGGCGAAGCGCATTCAGTTAGTCAAAAAAAGTGGTGGGCTGTGACGTCACGGCACTCGGCACCACGCCGACGCACCGAACCTACCAGCATACTGCCAGCGCGAAAAGAAAGTGGATAAAATGTACAGTAATAGGACTTTTAAACCAACGTGGAAGTCTGAAATTCCACGTGAACGCGTTCAGGCGTTTGAGAACGATGCTTCGGATGTGTGCTGATATTGCAGGTATACGTTAGGCCAGCGGCCACGTTAAACTAAATTCTAAAGCGATTAAGAGTTTATGCACGGCCTCTGTGACATGCATCTAAAAACGGATCTCTGGGGGCAGCACTCGTTGCGGTGAAACGCTCTTCGCCCTTCTCGTTTGTGTCGAGAGTTGTGAATGCTTCGTGACGTCAAAAACACGTTGCAGAAAGGGAAAAAGGGAAAGAGCGTCGCTCGCCGAGCTCCAGCCAATCAGAGTCGCGCCTCGGGGCTCGTCGGCCGCTTCTCGCGCGGCTAAAATAACGCGGCGCTTCCCTTTCCGCCTTCGTTGCTGCGCCTCGCGAAAACACCGGCAGTTCCTGTCACCCGCTTCGTTGCTGTCTCGGCCAAACTGCACATACCCTGCATGCCCAATAGGCCAAGGTGCGTAGCATTTTGGGTTTTTTTTTACGTCGCCAGCTGTTTTATTTTATTTATGGCCCTGACAGCTGTTGCTATCGTTTTATTCTCTCGCTTCCCTGAGGGGTTTCGTCGTAAATTTCATTGATGCTTGCCGTTTAACGTTAGAAGATACATGAGGAGTGCAAGTTTACGGCGTGAACTCTCATTCGGTTCACCGGTTTCACCGGCACACCATGTAAGCACGTGGACTTGATCGGCATTTAATCCCCTCGATATGCACAATTCTAACCTGAGACGTTGGTTCAGGCTAGAACGAATAAAACTGTAGGTAGTGAGACATTGTGACAATTCCTTTGTGATGAAAATTCAAACCTTACAAAGGAAACGCTGCATCATTAGCCAAATATCGTTTACGCGTCACGACAGTGACCTCTGTCACTGCTATCAGCGTAGTATTGTATTCGACTTTAACGTAGGACAAACGGCATGTGAAAACGCTTGCATATGATGCTCTGCATGCACGGTAATATTGATTGATATGTGGGGTTTAACGTCCCAAAACCACGATATGGTTATGAGAGACGCCGTTGTGGAGGGCTCCGGAAATTTCGACCACCTGGGGTTCTTTACCGTGCGCCCAAATCTGAGCACCCGGGCCTACAACATTTCCGCCTCCATCGGAAATGCAGCCGCCGCAGCCGGGATTTGATCCCGCGACCTGCGGGTCAGCAGCCGAGTACCTTAGCCACTAGACCACCGCGGCGGGGCGCATGCACGGTAATAATGTGCGCTGATGAAAACAGGTGCGGAGTCTTCCGTTACGCCATCTCATAACGTCGATACTGCTTTTGACGATGAATTCTAAGATTAATCCTTTCAGTTATTCAATGAAGATACGCATCGGTATTATGAATATTGGATAATGTTACTTCATGCTACACCTATTTTTTAAAGAATACTTTCAAGCCACGAGGTTTCGTATTCAATTGACCATGCCGGCAGACGCATATCTCGGCTGCTTGCGCGCCTCGTGGTTATTAACTTTAAGCCGAAGTCGTATATCACTAAGTGAAATTTAGATTCGTCCATCCTACGCTTGCGTGGAACGAAAATTGGGTTAGCCTCAGTACTGAGCACTGTTCAGCTAAAAATGCAAAAGGGCGCACGCGGGCGGATGACGCCAATTAAGAGTAACAGGCAGACGTAACCAATAATTAGACGGGTTTATAGAGAACCACCGACGTTAGCCCAGTCATAAACATCGGGGCCGCACGTTTCCGATTCGCTGGTTAACCAACTGCACGAAGTGTTCGAGCGATTATTTTAAAAAAAGAAAAAAAGGAGGATTCTTCAGCTTATCGCGATAGCGTAACTGGGCTGCGTCCGCATCACCTTCTCTACTGCTAGCCTGCTTCGTTTTTCGGTGCACGCCTCAACTGTGCCGTGAGGAAAGAACCGACTGTGCGCCTAACATTGGTCGTTTAAAGTGTCATTGAATGCCTATTGCAAGCGCAGTTTAGTGCCCATTACGTCATAATCGTTTCTTTTGCGGATCGGCGAAGGCTCCGCTACGCATCCGTAGGAATGACTTCACGGGAATCTACGCAGCTGTTCATTCTGTCGATGTTTCAGCTGCTGATGATAATCAAATGTGCCTGAGCGCTTTATAACGGCTGGGCCTTTAAAACACCCGCATGTTGCTCAGTTCACATTTTTTGACGCCTCACGCGACTCTACGCTTCTCCTATACTACGTGACATTCATTTTTCTTTTTTTTTTTTTCAACGTAGTTTCAACAAATATTGCAGCTCTGTGCCAATACACCTGCTTTCCACGCATACGTACAGTTCTCGACCCACACTCGGGATCCGAATTTTGTATTTATTTTATTTCCATCTTTGTCGATTTTTCTGTCACGAACAAAGCGATGGTTTTTCGCCCACACACGACGACGCTGGCGCAAATGCCGACATCCGAACCGGCATGAGAATTTCTGCGAAACGAGCGAACGCGATTGCTTTATTAGGGAGCTGTCAAATAGCGTACGGAAACGCTATCAGTTGCGGTCGCTGCCACTGCGCGTGCATCATAACGATAGTCGACATTAACGTTTACGGTCCGCTCACAAAAAATTCGAAATAGCGTGCGGCCCGCAAGGCCCCTTTGCGATGACTAGAGCGTGCGTCAGTATTTGCGGGGAACAAACGCTACTCGATAACTCGTATAGTAACCATACGCAAACTCAACGCCCGCGAACTTAGCGTATACTATTCAAATATATGCGGGTCTGTGCTTACGCTCATCCCCAGGAAATTTCGGCCGCGCTACAGGGGAGACAAGATGTGCGTTACATTTTCCACTATAGTTCTGCCGTGATGTTAAATTCTTCAAAACTCTATTCTTCAAAATGTTATACCAACTAGCCCAACGACAAGTTCTTTTAGAATGGCGACGTTAGCCTAAGTTAGGCGTCAACCACCGACGCTCTTCTAGTCAGTGCACTTTCTCTGGTTACGCTTTCACCGCTTACTACAGCTACTATAAGGATTTCTTTCGTCATTTATCATGGATGGTAGTCGTGGAAATAGAGATCTACCAGCGGTCGTCAACATGGGTGTATTCACGATAAAATACCAATAGGTATTGTGCGTGCTCTCTTATGTCATCGTACAATAAATATTCAACCATTTCTGAAAGGTCACCTTTTACTTTCGTATTAAATGCGAAGCATTTCTTAGCAAGCTTCGGCGACTTTGAGCGTATCTATCTATGTTGCCACTCACGTTTGGGTGCTTTCGTAATCACTCCCTTAACTTGGCGGGAACCGAAATTAGCATGCAAGGATGATATAGTTTGACGACTATGACGCGCTGGTCAAGACATGAATAATGTCACAATCCCGTCGCGTGTTAAGTCATGAAACACTTCCCGCCAGATAGTGGCACATACCCACGGGCCGGTATGTGCCGCTGCCATGTGCATGGGTATGTGCCACAGGTGATATATCTACCCAGGAACGACGAGAACACACAATGGCAATTTTAACGCGCGAACATTAAGAAGTACCCGACATCGGTAGCGTCGACCCGACGAATTCAAAGATTAAATGTCAGGGTCCCAGTTGGAATCTACCCCAAGCATTCTGTGTTGAAATAAAGGATTTTACCCCAGAGCTACGCCAGGTCTCCGAACTACTTTTAAAATAGACGCTAATCTTCGTGAAACGTCAATTGTGGTTGCAGTGCTGCCTACACAATTTTATAAACATACATATGTACTCCTTTTATACATCCTTCACGTCGTGTTAACGTCAATTGTGGTTAGTTTCTATGCGCTGAAGTTGATTTATGTGGCAGTGTCCAGGGCCAGCATCTTCGCAAAAGTCAGCGTTTCATATCAGCGTCTGGTGTTGCTAATGCGCATGTTCTACTTGGACTCTTGCGCATGTGCAAACAACTGGTTATATAAACATCTGCAACTCATCAGCGTATGGCTGTGCGTGCAACATTGTACATATTTAGCGGCATATCATGACGCATCGCTCAATAAAAACTTGCAACACGGTCAGCTTCCCTCCACATGCTTCGCACAACATCAACTCCCAGGTACGTGGGATCTGCCGAATGTTTTTATTATCCCCATTCTTATAATGGTTTGATCATCCATGCTTTTCTTTTTGATGGGGAAAGGGGGGGCGGCAAAAGAAAGAAGTGCATTAACTGTATGAAACGTCTGTGTCAGTCGACTTCGTGGAGCTGAGGAAGAAACACGACCATTTTGTCTAGATCTTCCTCTGGCGCTGTGGCTGCATTCTCCACGTTTTCTTGCGAGTAAACTGTCACCTCGTGACCAACTTTTAAACTTCACCGAGGTCGCTTCTCTTGGCGTGATGCCCGCTTCTCGCATGACGCGTAACGTTGTGCGCTGGGAATGCGCTAGGAGGAAGAACTTGATAGCGATATCTTTACAAACAACAGCAAAGCTATCGGATGCCGTCGGTGCGTCCGCATTCGTCGGTGTTGTGAATGTTCAACTTGCGGGTTTAACGTTTACAAACGTATCAGCTGGTGTAACACGACTCGCATCGCCTTTCTCGCGCTCTGGAAGAGATGACAGCGCGCAGTCTCTTTCGCCAAATAGTCTCTGAGTCTCTCTGTCACCATGTGACGAAAACACACATCGGACTGTGTACGGGGGTTGGCGCCAGAGGTAGCACGAGAGGTGTGGAACCTAATGCCCCTGTGCAGCTCCCCCATCTCTCTTTTGAAATCCAAAAGCAAACGTTGTCAAAGCACGAGGTATAATAAAAGGCTACAGTGCTCATAGACCGGGACGGAGGCAGAACGAACAAGACAGGCGTCCTTCCTTCGTCTACATCTGTATGCGTGGTTCTGCAACAGCGGTTACGGCGCTTGGTTTCTGAGCTGAATGTCGCGGGTGCGATCCCGGTCATGACGGTTGTATATCGATGGAGGTGAAACGCTGAATGCCCGTGTTTTGTGCGCTGTCAGCGCACGCCAAAGAACCACAGATGGAGAAAATTTCCGGAGCCCTCCAATACGGCGTCCCTCATAATCGTATCGTTGTTTTTGTGACGTTAAACCCTCAATTATGGTTATATTGTGCGAGCGTCTTGGAACAACCTGCCATCTAGTGAGCGAAACGCTCCTTCGATTTCAGTTTATTACTAACGCAAGCATGAAATAACAGCACTTTTATACAGATGAGGGTCCCAGAGAATGAATACTAAAAACGGAACCCTCAATTAAAACTACATCAAAAGTGAATTGAAAACAATTTTCAGTGCATGTGTAGACATATCTTTTTGTAGGAATTCTTGTGTATCTGTGTATGTTGTTTTCCGTGTACATATGTAAACATATCTTTTTGAATCAGCTTTTGGTGTGTGTGTGTGGATGTTGTGTTCTGTCGGGTTGTTCTGTTGGACTGTAATTGATGTTCACTGTTCGTGAGAATATATTTCTCTGAACAGAAGATTAGCAAATGGCAATAATAATTTTATAAAAGGCAGAACAATCAGCAACATGCGAGAAAATTTTAAAATTAAAAAATGAAATACAATAAAATGAACGGCACAATGTGCAACATACTATGAAAAGCAATACAGTGCAAAGTCAAATAAGACACAGAAACAACACAGAATGAAAGTGCAAATGCGCATAAAAGAAATGAAAATGAAAGAAAAAATTAAAAATTTTACACGGCAAACAAAAATAAGCACATATAAAATAAATTAGGACCAGTGAAAAAAAGTAAATGCCAAAACTTGCGGTGAATCGCCAAGCTATTCCAAAGATCAATGGTAGAGAATTTAGACGTTTTCTAACTGTAGTTTGTGCGGATGGTAGTAGCAAGTAATCATGAATATAAGCAAACCTGGTGGGGCTAGTATTCTTGAGGGAGCTGTACTCAATATATTCAAAGGAGAGCTGGAAATTAAGTAACACAAATCATTATGTTATATTGAAAGAAGTTTTCAACAGATAAAATTTTGTGCCTATTAAGCCAGCTAAAGGCATCTGAACGCAAATAACTGTAAGTTATGATGACTTGATTTTGTATATGCTACGGTAAATGAGAATAACAACAAAAGGTATTACCCCAAGTGATTATGCCATAGTTAATATGCGATTGAATAGCGCCAAAGTACAGTGAAAGCAATGCAGGAGGTGAAGAATACTGATGTCTTGATAAGCGCATGGATACTGAAGGCCGACTTCTTTTATTGCGATAGAAATTATATGGACAGTCTCGGCTGGTTTTGCCGTCACCCCCGCCACCGCCGTCATTCACGTATATGTATGTATGAATATACGGGGAAGGTCGCGCCGGCCTCTTCTTTCTGCGGAGCAAACATCGCCTTTCCAGACGCGCTCGCTTGTGCGGGCGCTTATCTCGCTAGCGTACAAGAGAGGAGGGGTGCTTATGGTTGCCGCTCTAAAGCGGCAACGCTCGGCGCTCGCTTGTGCCCCCATAGCAGGCGGGATCTTCTACGGGGTGTGGCCTAAACACGAAAAAACGGTGCCAAAAGTCTACCTGGAGCGGCCGTGTTCTCTTACCCCAGCGTTTTGTAGAGTTACGCGAAATCAGCCCTCAATGAGTTGACTTCCAGCCTCACTTCGTATATCAATGCCGTCACTATGCACGAGCCTTTTTGTGGTCATCTACTGCGGCTGCGCCACAGAAAACTTAGTTACGTAGCGAGTGCATGTGTACTACAATTATTTTTTCTCCTAAAAATGCCAACCTTGCTTTGTAATATATTCGAATATGTAGCTATCGCGATCATTGATTCGCCTTTTTGGCAGAACTGTGACTTTTAAATATGATTCATGTGAATATGAAACTTCAAATGGCTGCACATGGAAATGCTGTAAAGTAATTCATGCGAAGAAAATGATTTTCTAATGATAAGGAAAGAGAATAATTAAAAGCTGTTTCGCCTATGTGTTTCGCTTGTGTGGTTCACTTGACCTTACGCTTGTGTTTTGTGGAGCTCCGCTTGGTTGGATGCTTAACAAGTTTGCTGCTGGTCTTACAGTCTAAGAAAATAACGAGTACATAGAGCGTAATTTGTTCCACAACGAAAATTGTTATCTATCTTGCGTATCATTTCTTGCATTACAGTCACGTGCCCGCTGTTTCCTTGCCACTAAACGCATGCGCAATCTCAGAGGGACATGGCATTCCCGATAATAAAGTACCGAGTGCCTAATTTTCAAGACGGTAAACTCCAGCTAGCCAGATTATGGTCATTATTGTGAGCCACAAACATGACCTTTTTGCTCCATCTTTCCTTAGAATGTAATTTAGTAGTACGTCATTGCAGTTTGTTTTATCGCATTGACAACTTCGTGCTTGCGGTGAAAGATTTTTTTTCTTTCGCAGATGATGCATCGCTCCTGCCTCAGGCGCTTTATGCGCCAAGTCCGGCTGTGCTCCTCCAAGGCAGCCGGAGAACGAAGCTACAAGCTACTTGTTGTCGGTGGTGGATCAGGCGGCATCGCCACGGCCGCGAAGTTCGCATCCAAGCTTGGCAAGGGAAGAGTCGGCGTGCTCGAGCCCCGCGATGTAAGAAAACTGTTTTGGCCGGTCGAAAATCTGCGTGCACACAAGTGTGCGTAGCTGAAAGATACATGGCTACTGAAGACGCCGATTAAGTCTGTTAACGACTTGAATGTAGCATAGTGTACAGCTATTACAAAACAGAACTGGAAGCTGAACTATAACGCGTGACTGACTGGTATGCATACAGAACACCCGAGTTCCACAAAACGATGACAAATATTACTTTTTCCTGTGCTAAGTGGTTGCTGTACACTAAATAACAGCACTGTATTTTGCGCACTGCTTCTATTCCGTCACGCCAAATTTTCCACACTAAAGGAAATAGTGCCTATAGCAGCAAATATGCTTAAAAATATGATCTAACATCTCCAATAAGATGTGAACACCACGGTGCTGGTAGTTTTCATGCCTTCGCATTGTACATATTGGTCGAGTGTCTTAAAGTCAATGCGCATTGAGGCAAATACACTTAATTGGACACCTATTTTTGCGGCAGGCAATTATCTCATTTACATGAGTAGCCAGCATTTGCGAATGACTTCGCTTATTATTTCCATCACTCAACGTGCTCCTGAACTGCGTGGCTAAGAGGTGTATACGAAAAAAACATATTTCTCGTCCTCTGTCTTTGTTTATTCTTCATTTCAAGACGCACTGCTACCAACCCCTGTGGACGCTGGTCGGCGGTGGCATCAAGCAAGTGTCCAGCTCCTCCAAGCCCATGTCTGATGTAATGCCCAGCCAGGCCGAATGGATACAGGACCAGGCCGAGACCTTTGCGCCGCAAGAGAACACGGTGGTTACCAAGCATGGAATCAAGGTACAGGATTAGATTGCCTCACATTCAGCCCAACTCGTAAGATAAAAGTGTGCTCTATTGATTTATGCACTCGGACAACCTGACTGCATCACATTGGAGAGGGACAGGAGACGGCGTAATTACATACCCAAATGATGCAAAAAGTGTACAGCTAGAAGATACAGATGTATGTGCCCCAGAGTTCAGATATCTATGTACGCAAAAGCTAACTGCACAGCGTCTGTAATGATGGTGTAAACTTAATGCTGCTCACGTACCAAATGAATATTAAATGCACTTTTATGGACATAAGCGCCTGTAGTCACACAGTGTGTGCTTTTTTTGTCATTTAAATACTTAGCTTACTCTTGCACCATCGCCTGACAATCGCACTAGTTCTTCAGTGTGCGATGGGCCAGTATAGTGATAATAATAGTGGCATCACTGACACAATTATGTGTGATACGTTCTTTTAGCTATTTTTTTCCTGGCTCACGTCACATATATGCGCAATGAAGTTTGAAGTGGATAATGTGATCATGTTTTGACGTAAATTACATGACGCGAACGCAGAAGTGGCCTCTCAGGCTTGTTTGTAAAATCTATAGCATAGTGAATAAATGTGGCCTCAGCGGAACCACTCTTTTCCGCAACGTAATCGCCATCAGCATGAGGTGATGGTTGCTGCGCTTGGCTGAATGATGCTGACCACTGTCCGTTTTCTTGCATCCTCTACTAATAAAAACCTCTTAACAGTAGCTTTATGTTCCAGTGTTCTGGCGTTAACTAACCTGCCCAACCTGCCGATGGCCCACAGCATGATACACTAGCCATACCATTGCAGATTCGGCGCCGAGTAATGCTGCTCCGCATTGTGCGTTATGTGGAGCAGTCGTTATCACATGATTTCACGTGATCCTTTGACACGAAATACCCCCTTCCCTTCGTCTCATGGAATATCTGAATTTTCGAGTGCAAACGTATCAACACGTGCAAACACATGCGTGCACAGAGGTCCATTGAACTTCCCTCGAAAAAAATTCCGGCTACGCACCTGACCTGTTTTCATACATTTTAGACCTCGTTTTAGATAGCGCTATAATCTAATGATACGCTTTATTTTCCAGTAACCTACGCGTATAATTCGTGCGAATGAGGTTCCACTGTACTGTGTTTTTTTTTCTTTTTTGCAACAACAGAACGCAGGAGGTGTACTTTTATTCTTATCATTTTATTCATATGCATTTATATTAGCAGTGATATTTTCGCATAAACTTTATTTCAATTCCTGACACTTTACTTGTCTTAGTTGGTTCTCATCCCCATATTTTCAGATTTTACAGTTTCATGTAGTATGTTCAATGCATTGGCCGCAATTGCAAGCTTCACCGTCTTCTTTCATGACCAATTTTCTTTTTTTATATGCGAAGCAGCTTTTTGACTAACTTGTGTAACGTTGTCCCTCCGTCTGCACCGCACTCCCCTGGTCGCAGGTGTTGGGCCACTGCCAAGTAGGCCACGTCTTTTCTCGCAGTGCGCACGCGTTAACGTCACTCCCTCCCGAGCCCGTCGCCGCTTGCCTCGTGTCATCTTTCTCGCTTGACCCTCTCTACTGCTCGCAACGTTCGAGCTCACATCGAGCGAATAGTCTTTCTGCGATGAAGCACGCAGGAATCCCAACCCGCCTCCCGTGTCTTTGCGTTTCACACGAATGTTCGCTCGAGTAAACACTACACCGAGTTTCGCGTCAAACTGTTCTTCCAGCGCCTGCGTCGACGTCCGTTCCGACCGGATCAACGCCGTGTGCACCACCGCTGTTGCTTCGCATAATATCAGGGTTCCCTTTGTGAAAATGCTTCATAATTTTTCTTCCTTTTGTAATGTGATAGATTTTTTCTTCATTTTCCACATACGCTGTTGTGTTTCATTGTTGTTGTCTTAGAAATGTCAGGAAAACAGCTCCACACTTCTATTGATTTACTCATAAATGAAAGATAATGGCTGTTTATGAAGATACGTTTTGCGGAATTTTTACATTATTCGTCCAATATAGCTGAAATTAAAGTACGTAATTCGGAAAGTCACCGGCTGTGTTGGCTTACTTATCACACCTGTTCTACCGGTTTTGCTTTTTTTTATCTCGTTTCTTTTAGATCAAGTACGACTTCCTCGTAGTGGCAATGGGGATCCAAGTGCGGTTTGACATGGTAAGATCTTGGTGAATTCCTTGTTTTGTACTTATCCATAATTCCCCACTGATTTATGGCTTTGCTGAAATCACGTGAAGGCCGAAGGAGTTGGTCATGAGATGTTCGCATGCATCATAGAGCAGTATGTTATGTTATGGCACCTATGAACAGCCACGCTTCTATGCTATTTAGAAACGTATACGAAGTTGAAAGGTCTCTGTCCTGGATATTTCACTGTAGGCCTACAGATCATTTAAAACATTCAGTGTATGTTAAATATCCTGCACAAGTAGTATGTATTATACTTACAGCTCATTTTTGCTGACTATGAAGTCAGGCTACGGGATTTCTCAAATCAGGAACGTCGCATCTTACGCCTACTGAACGTTTGAAATGCGTCTACGACTTTTGCTCGGCCTAGTTGCTTCTCTTTCTGAATTCATTTGGCCGTTTTGTTTGCGCTGCTAAGTTGTTTGAAGCTCTTTACTACTCTTTGCTGACGTCACCCAGATTGAAGGCCTGATGGAAGCGTTAGAGACACCCTACGTGTGTTCCAACTACTCGTACAACACCGTCACCAAGACGTACAAGGTGATGCAGGCGCTGAAGGAAGGCAACGCCATCTTCACCTACCCGGCCACGCCCATCAAGTGTCCCGGTGCGGCGCAGAAGATAATGTACCTCACCGATGCGTACCTCCGAAAAGTGCGTGCTCAGTTTTCATACTCTTTTTCAGTGTCTGTCACATGTCCTTCCCATTCGCATTGCGATGTATTTACGTGAAGCTGAAAAGTTTGGCCATCTTTACACTGCGACCCCCTGGTGCAGTGTGGCAGCTTTGCGCACACGTGTCACTGAATGGAAAGTAAATGGCAGTGTGACTCGCTGCTTCCTTTTCTAGCCCAACTTTGATTTTAATGAGAACTCGTTGTGAAGCTATAGTTAGGGCATGTATAGTATGAATGATAAAATTGGTGCCAAAAACCATCACTATACACAGAGACACAAGGGAATGAACACATAGGTAGGAGGAACACTGTCTATGTCTTCCTTTGTGATTCCGTGTGGTCGGGTAAGTGGCGTCAAGCTTACTTGTATTTATACTGAAAGTAAATGCGTTTGTGGAAGATGCCTTGTGTGTTCTTGTGGCATATCAACTCCACTCTATCTTCGGGAGGCTGGAAAGGTAGACTGAGAATATGTCTTTCCACATCTTAGACTCGCTTTGTGATGGTTCGAGCTTAACGTAGCTCGCAGCCAGAACAAATCCGCCTTATTCATGTTCGTGTGCTGCCTTCTGCCGTTTTGGTAAGGGGGCGTAGCTTTGAGGTATCAACAATGGCCTGTAGAGACCCTACCAAAGCGTTTCGCGACGTCATTTTTAGGGCAAGGTCACATGTGCGGATTAGCGTAACAGCATGGTGCATCATGGAGTGGATACAGAACGTACACTGTGCGCACAATGTAGCATTGATAAATGAAGTGCACAACCTATGTATAAGGTAAACACAGTAATGCTATACGTCACTGTTATTCAATCAATCCAGGGCTGATTAAACGTGACGCTAGCTAATAATCATGCTCAACTGAGGTGATCCACACTAAATGTGTGTAAATCTTGTCCATGAAACAGTCTGTTCTTTTATAGTTTTCTCCACGTTAGGTATGACTCATACGTGGTACTTAACTTTTGCTTCCTTAATTTGACCATTCCACCAACTGCGCTTGCACCATCGTAAAGCTTAAGTAATATTCTTCGTTTTTTTTTTCTATTTTCTGCTCAGGAAGGTCGACGCGACAAGGTAGACATCATCTTCAATTCATCCATGGGTGTCATCTTCGGTGTGCGAAAGTACGCCGATGCCCTCTGGGATGTAGTAAAAGGACGTGGAATCACCGTAAATCTGAAGCACGAGTTGGTCCAGGTGCTGCCGAACAAAAGGCAGGCCATCTTCCGCCTGCTAGACAGCACGGCCAATCCGAAAGAGATGGTCACGTTCAAAGTAAGTACATTCAGTCTTCGTGACAGGGGATGAAAATATTCGTTTCATGTTCATAACATCATGACCAGAATTTATTTCTAGTATCATCAACAAGAGGCACAAATGCATACCCGGCACACCTAGGTGTAACCATGATTGAATTAGCCAGAGCACAATGGCGCCCCTGAACACAGCACTGTGATTTGTTGATGTTAACCTTAAGTTAACTTTGAATTAGCTTAATTACATTCTTTTTTGGTTACTACCATCCGAAATAGATGAAATTGTGTTGTGGTTTAATGAGGACGAACGAGACAGGCGCTCTGCTTCAGCGAGGTATCGAAGAAAAGCCCTCGCTACGTTCCCCTTTATCGTGACTTGTGCTTCGCAGTAGTGTTGGTATTTCTGCGGAAAGCTTCCTAGAAATTCTGTGATTTTACTTACACTCAACAGTTGTCTCATTTGGAGAGGGTCTGTATGTACAGGAGCCAGAAATCTGTATTTCCTTGGAAATGTAGACGGAGCCCTTGAACGAAATTTTGAGGATATTACACGACACGTTTTCAGATACGTGGACATCTACCTGGTGCTTGCCAATTGTACTGATTTTACGTGGTTGGGTATGTTCCAGCATTGGGGCAAAAATGTAAGCTTTACGTCTGAAGACGCAATGGACAACGTTTTGCAATGCCTAGATATTTCATTTACGGATACGGAGGGATCATGTTGACTGGTTTTATTCCCACCCGCTCTGCGAAACCACCTTTAGGTTACCGTTCAGCCAAATTAAAGATTGTAAATGATGAGTAGCCCACATCTCGTCTTGGTTCAGCTTTAAAGACACATACACAACGTAAGTCTATATGTTGTACGTGAGTTCTTCTATGCCACGCTGACAGTTTGGAAGCGGCTAGTATTTAGCTCTTGGTTCTGGCCTCCATTTGGCAGCGATTGCTACAACGCTTGAGGCGGTAACGAAAAAAGTGTGTAGGTGCAGTGGTTTTGCCCTTCGATAGGAGGGAAAAGATCAGCGTTGCCCCATATCTACATAGTGCGTCGCACCGCTTGATGAAGCCCTCTGTGCATTGTTTTTTCTTTTGCTGGCAGCGTGGTTGCACAGCTGGGAAGAACAAAATCGTGCCCCACAGCGGCTGTCTTGTGCCTAAAATACTAGGCTGCTGACTTGCAGGTCGCGGGATCGATTCTCGGCTGCAGTGGCTGCATTTTATATGGAGGCGAAAATGCTGTAGGCCAGTGGGCTCAGATTTTGGTGCATGTTGAAGAAACCCAGGTGTTCCAAACTTCTGGAGCCCTCTACTACGGCGTCTCTCATAATAATACGTTGATTTTGAGATGTTAAATCTCACATATCATCATCAGACAAAATCGTTGCAAATACGAGGCACAAATAAGTCTCACTAACGCTAAAATTTTGTATCTACAACTTATGTGATTAGAAGCTTGTTCAGGGATTGTGAGGTTTTTCTAGTGTTTTCCCTTTATGTTTAATTTTGCCACTTTTTCTGTTGAACTTTAACTTGATAGATAGCGCTTGAGTCATGTGCTTTCTTGCCCTTTGTGTCTTATGTGCGCTGACCGTCAGGAGTTCAACTGATTGGAAACGTATAGCTTAGCAAGGTGCTTGTTTGTGCTCGCATTCTCTCTCTCTCTCGACCCTGAAGTTCGCGCTACTTAACAGTTAGAGACACCGCGAAGAGAGCAAGAAAGCGGCGCGGCGGCTGTATTTGCGATGGAGGCGAGGAAATATAAGCCCATATACTCAGATTTGGGTGCACGTTAAAGAACCCTACGTGGTCGAAATTTCCGAAGCCCTCCACTATGGTGTCTCTCTTAATCATATGGTGGTTTGGGGACGTTAAACCCCACATATCAATCAATCAGCAAGAAAGCGGCTGTTGAAAGAATATGCAGCGTTTTTACAGGGACACCTGTTGTCGTGTGAGACCTGCCGAACGGAAATGGCCATGGTATAGCCCACTAAAAATAGGCTGCTCTTATCTGAAGTTTGCCGCCAGTCTTGTCAGTTGTGCCATTTTGTTTCTCTTAGTCGTCACTCACGGCTTTTCGCACGTATTCCTAATCGGCTTTAGACTTATATTTCATTATTCAACTCTTGAAAGCAACCGGGCAACTCAGTCGGCACGTCTGCGTGCCGTTACATTTTGTAACGTGTCTATAACTACTTAGCGCTTTCATACTTTTACGAGTGTTCGTACGAGTCTCAGTAGCAACTGCGAACAAATGCTGTCATACGTATATCTTCTCGTCACCGATGTGCAGTACAACATGCTGCACGTGGTGCCCCCGATGACGCCCTCGGCTGTGCTCAAGACGGCACCCTCGTTCACCGACAATGCCGGATACCTAGACATCGATGGCGAGACGCTGCAGCACAAGCGCTACGCCAACGTGTTCGGCATTGGCGACTGCACCAACATTCCCACGTCCAAAACAGCTGCCGCGGTTGGTCAGTCTTATTGCATCTATGGCGCTTATTTGCTGACGAATTTGTTCGGATGATTTATTTTGTTTATTTGTTCGCATAGATTTAACTGCCGACGTCGACACTATATATACGGTGGTCTCTATAGGGTTATTTTTGACTGAATTCAGTATAAAAAATGGATGCCAAATGTGCGGAATCAAGCCACACTGAGTAAACTGTATCAACGGTAAGGCCTTGTAGTCTTGATAGAAATATGTTATTCACCGTGATGATATAGCTGCTATGCTTTAGTGGCCACAAAGGTGCGGGTTTGATTCCCGACGATGGCAACCACAATTGTATGACACTGAAATTTGCAGGTGGTCAAAATTAATCCAGTGACAGCCATTACGTCGTGCATTGTAATCATATCTTAGATTCGGCACTCGAAACCCCAAAATCTAAGTTTATAAATTCATCGCGCTTAGAGCGCGAAATTTGACTTTCACAACAGCGCAGACGAAGTTCCTGTGCTTAACTGTTTTTATTCAATATTGTACGGGCGCGCGTTGGAGAATCTGATATCTAGGCAAATCTGTGATCACAATACAGTACTTACTCGTTCCTATATTTTAAATTGAAAAAATCAGGGCACTAACTTGAGAATAATGCAACAATGCTAAATGGCCCACTGAAATAATTTCTTCCCAGATACGCATTTGCTACGTTTCCTGTTGCAGCCAGATGTTGTTACTTGAGCCAGCAATTTTCGCAAACAAACTTACAGGTTTAATGGAGTGCATGCTAATGCCTCGAACGTTGTCAAGGTGTTCACATGGTGTTCGTTACCAACAATATTATAGCTCTGCTGGCACCTGCGAAACACACTGCAGAAATCGCGAATCAAAATGAAGCTTCCACAAAAAAAAGGTGGGGGACAGTTTCTTTTTTCTGCTTTTGTAACTGTCCGCTTTTGCAACACACCTCAATTTACACGAGGCGCTTGAAAAAGAAAAAAGAAAAACGTGGGATACGTGTATTTGTGTGTTAGCATGGCTTTGCTGCAAAGCATATTAGCTACCACAAAAACTAAGTTTATGTTCAAATATTGATCAATAATAGCGTCTGTCACAGGTATCACTGACGGAAATGGTCCTATTTGTAGTCACGTGGTCACAACAGTGAAAATGACGGCAGTGAGAGTTGTAAAAACTGAACTGTTCATTTGGTGAACTTATGCCATGAAAAAAACAAAGCAGAATACAAGCAGCACTGTTTGAACACTTACAACAGTGAGCGCTTTCACTCGTATATTGTCGATAATGCGATTGCCAAAGAAAGACGTTGGTTTTTGTGGATGCCTTGTTGAACATTCCAGCGTTATTATTGGTGCATTCGTAGTGTGCAGAATAAACTAACCTGACTGTCTCATGTGCTCAATCTTACCGGAGCTCTCTAAAACAATCCCGAGGGGTGCCATACATTCTGACTTGAATCGTACCATGTGGTTACAGGTGTAAGTGCAGTTTTTAATGTGAAGCCTGGTCACGTAGAAATAACAAAACCAACGCGCGTAACAATTCAACATACTACACAATTTTAGGTGGGCTTTGCCGCGCTACAGTTAGGCCAAACAGCAAAACGTGCTTTTAAAATTGCGGTGAAACCTACTTGCGCATACCAAAAGTGGAAATTAGGAACATTTGCGTGGACCATACATCCTATTTGATTATTAATACTATTAGGCAAGTGTGCTTTTATCACCTATGACCAAAGCTATTGTGCCTCGATTTATAAGGGTGTGAGCCGAGACGAATACTCCCAAATTTTCAGAGCTATTTTTTACGAGGCTTCTGTGATGATCCAAGCCCTTCTTTTGCTCAACGATTTGTGCACACCCTTTCCTTATAACCAGTAAAATGTTTAGGACGCGTATCCAATTATGAATGGGCAGAGGCTTCGTCCCATTTTGAGCATTTAGTTCAGCAAGCACACTACGAAGTGTTGTACCTTGCACGCGCAAGTTTGATTTGGGGACTTAACGATCACATCCACGACATGAAAACGTCACAGTTTCGCCAAAAAGGCGAGGCAATAAATGTGATAGCAAGATATTCGAATGTTTTACAAAGCAAGGCTAGCATTTTTAGGAGCAATATTGATTGTATTAAACATGCGCTTGATGAGTAACTAAGTTTCCTGTGGCGCGGCCACAGTAGATAACCACAAGGCTTATGCGTAGGGACGGCATTGACGAGAAGCGCCTACCGTGGGCAGCGCATGCTGGTACTAAGGGCTATACGTCATGTGTCGCCGCTGGTGGCAGTTTGTTATGTGTAGAGCGCATCTTTTTGTAGACGGCCGCTCCAGATACATTTTTGGCTGCATTTTCTTTTTGTGAAAGCGCAGCCCGTAGCTTCTCGTAGAAGCTCCCGCCTGCTGGGGGGGCAAAAGCCGCGCGCTGATTGATGTCGCGATAGTGTGGCAATCCTCGTTTGTTTACGAAATAAACACACGTGCAGACGACTACGGCCAGAAAGGCGTGTATATATATATATATATATATATATATATATATATTGTGTGTGTGTATGTGTGTCAACGATGCCGGCGGCAACGGCAAAAACCAGCTGAGACTGTATATATAATTGCTATCTCAATAATGTCATCAACTGTCTGTGAGAAGGTATCTTAGACGCCTCAAAGCTTACAACATCACCGGAGGTGGTGCTTTCGCGCGTGTGATTTGAACTAAGTAAGCGACGTTCACTTGGGCTTTGTCATGGGCTCATAGAAAGGGCGCCGGCTACACTGGCAGTACAAGGCTGATGCACTGCCAGCTACTTATTAGACATTGAAGTTTTCTGACCATGGCTGTACATGGTGCTTGTCTTCGAATATTATAAACTTGTGCTATATTCAGTAACTGCTTCACGTTGATAATTTTCTTTTATATGTTTCACTGCGAAACTTTGCGTAAGCACAATAAATTGTGTATGCTGCACTGCATAAATACTTGTACTGCGGCCAAGTCTACTACAAAAAAAAAACAAGAGCTTTGCTTAATTAATAATATGCCTAAAATATTTTTCTTTCTGTGGGCGAAGCTCCTTAGGACGTCACCCGTTGGTCCATTTATCGTTTGTAACCACCGGTGGCACATACCTGTTTGTAACCATTGGTGGCACATACCCGAGAGAGCGGGTATGTGCCAGTGGATAGACTTAAGGGCGAAGCCCCTTAAATGGTTACTCACGAGGCCCCATACCAAATTTTAGTTGGACAGTAGAAGTTGTTGGGTGTCCGATGAGGAACATTTTGCCACAAATTTTTTTTAATTTGCTCATCTCCAGCGGAGAAAACAGGTTTTCTTTTTTTTTTTGGAGCGGGGCCAGACGAGGATGAGAGGAGGCGAGCTCGAAACCCTTGCCGCTCCTCCGCGTAGCCTTCGCAAGCCAAATCTTTTACCCACCGTCTCCGGTGGGGAAGGATTGGAAACGCTGTCTTAGCGCGGTAGAATAGGTAAGCACAATGAGTGCGCGAACGCATAGGAGCGTTCCAGGGCAATCGTCTGCTCGACGGCTGACCGGGGGGGGGGGGGGGCACAAACGCACGCGAAACGCCGACACATTAGCCCCGCATCTCGTTGCAATTCACAGGAGAAAAATGTAAAAAAGACGCTCACATTTCGTTATTGCGTCTCATTATTCATCTTGAGTTTTATTAATCTCTTCAAGCAACAAATTACATAAACAAAGCATGCCGTAGTAAATCATTTTTGCCATGTCACGTGCCACTGTTTGCAACGTCAGAGCAGAGTCGTTTACGTAGAGGACCAACGTCACTGCTTTGCCGTGTACGTAAGGCCATTTATACGCGCACGTCATGCCCTCATTCTCTGGGCGTGCGCCGGCAGAAGGGAGGGGGAGCAGCGTTCATCTTGAAATTTGGCCCATTTCCGCGGTGCGTAGCGTTGCAAATTTTGGCAAGCATGATCATGAACGCCTCGTCTACACATTGCGCTTGTTAGCTCAAAATTTTCAAACCTGGTGAGTTGCCCTTTGAGCCATGGTTCGTGCGTCCTCGATGTATGTAGTAGATAACAATATCTCGTTTAGTTCTCGTAATATCCGCTAGATGGCGGTACCTGTACATAATCAATATATGATGAAAAAATGTGAGGTGGTGGTACTTAGAGTGTCCTTTAGACGGACGGACGTGCAGACAGACAGACGGGCAGAGGCACGGACGGACAGATCGACCAAAAAATAAATGGACGGATGGATGCTTCAGCCTGTGGATATGCTGTTTTTTTCTTTACCTTAGCTGCAATTGGTTAATTTGTGTTAAAATTATGCGTGTGCCACACAAATGCAGTTTTTTCACTATCTTCGTCGGCCTTAAAAGCTTTGTCTTAGTTCATTAAAATCAAGATACGAGAATATTTTGTAATTTTTTATCAAAATATTTTCATGAAGTATCTAGAGAAAATTACTTGAATAAAGCATATGCCGTAATTATTATTAATATTTTGATTCTTCGAAGAAAAATGTCACATCGCTTTTGCATGTCTTCATTGTATTTATTTTCAATTTTGGGATACCATGCATCATTTAGTAGTAGTGCTTTTCGAAAAAGACTCATTTACACTGCGGCCAATTTATATAATGAGTGCTAATTTTCAGCCACTCAAAAGGCAGTATTTGTATATTTTGGAGATTTCAGTTTGATTAAAAAATGGTGTCATGCTTCGTGAGGTAGAAATATTTGGGCACATCATAACCAAAAGAAAACGTAGAGTAAGGTGCATGAAGCGCTCTCGCTCTTTGTTTGTTTGTTCGTTTGTTTCGATAGAATATATTTTCTCTATTATGGCTTTCTTTACAGCTGGAGAGCTCGGGATACTGCGCAAAAACCTCACAAACGTGATGGAAGGCAAGGCACCTACCAAAAAGGTACGCGAGAGAAGTGCTGAGATGCAGGGGCATGCTTTTTAGTCGCATCCTGAAAAGACAATTAAAGTCGAATAACGCGTTCGATGCTCTAACCACTGAGCTACCACAGCGGCCTGACAATTAAAGTCGTCTTATGAGTTATGGCAAAGTGGCTGGTGCATCTACGGGTACAGTACATTTATGCTAAAAAAAAACACTGATTTTGTTTAGATATATTTTCTTCACCTGGGATCATGGAAATGGCAGGCCTGTTAAGTCACTTGTGATAGCAGTTTCTGTGGCCCCTTGTGGTTTCTACTATTCGAAACAAAAACAGATTGATTGATTGATTGATTGATTGATTGATTTCCTGTTCACTTTTAATTGTGCAACCCTTCGCTGGCGTCTTTGCGACAGGAGCTGTGTTAGAAGAATTTCTCGCAGAAGCCGCCATGATAACTCGCAGAGTACTTACAGGAACCTCATTGACATTTTTGTAATTGATTGAATGCTATCAAAGATTTCTTTAAGAGCAGAGTGTTTTTTTTCAGTCTCTAATCAGCTTTAACAGTAAATATTGTGTGCAGGCTCGATCAACGTAGTGATAGCCTACTTTGTACTTTGGACAAAATGTGGAAGAGGAGAAGGAAGTGCCCACGGATTCTAGCTCGGCTAAGCTTTCCGCAACCATCTATCACATTCGCCCCGTAGAATTAACATCTCTCGCTGTAACAATATTAAATGATTGTTTCGATGCACAGTGAAGTATTCAATATGTGAAACCTTATTGAAAGTAAATGCTGTAACGGATACGGAGCTTGGTTAACAAAAAAAAACTTCTGCTGCAGATACGGTCACGAATGCAGTAGCATAGAGACTGCTTCATCGTGCACTACCGTATATAACACCGCCATACTTGAATCCCACGTAATAAAAGCCAATGCAAAGTGAAGTTACAGAGGCAGCAGGAAAGAAATAGAAATATCTTATTTGGCTATATCGTCCTTAATATAGATAAATGTCTTTGGGAATCACTCGTTAGGGACCATTGTCCTGCATAAATATCCGAAGTCGGTAAATGACTCATGATATCATTGTGTTCGACCACAATACCTGCCAATATTCGTTCATTTGTATCTGTGGTTTGTTGCGCCGCAGTACAATGGCTACACGTCATGTCCGCTGGTGACCAGCTACGACAAGTGCATCCTGGCAGAGTTCGACTCTAAAGCGGAACCACTCGAAACTTTTCCATTCAACCAGGCCAAAGAGCGCACCAGCATGTTCTACATGAAGAGGGACATGCTTCCCTTCATCTACTGGAATCTATTCTTGAAGTGAGTGAATCTCTATGGACTCATTTCTATACTCACCAGTCAGCTTTCCTGGCCATCACAAAAGCTTGCTAAGTGGTGACAGGTTTTAGCATAGAATAGATCGTTCAACTCGGGAAATGTGTCTCGTCTAGTCTACGTCTTGTGTTCTGTACTCTGCACAGTTTTAACTGAGTTACAATGCCGTGCCAACTAGCCCTTCAACGCAACTATCCCAACGGATCTAGCCAAGTCGGGATGGTCTAGTAAATACATAAATATAATAAAAGCGGTCGAGTTATTAAAAAAAATCCTAGGGACGCAAGTAAAATGCGTTGAGGGGCTAGTTGGCACGGCATTGCAACTCAGTTAAAACTGTGCAGAGGACAGAACACAAGACAGACTATAGTCGAGCATTGACCAGCAACAGCTCTTTGTTAGTCCGCGTTCGTCTTGTCTACTGTTACTTGTGTTCCACCCTCCGCAAAGTTATAACTCAGTTTAATAGCTAAGGGCAACAGGCAATGTACTCAAGTGGTGTTTCCGAAATAAAGGATCACATTGTCTTTGTAAGAAGGGGGAGGGGGAATGGCGGAGGTGGATTATCGTAAGACTGTACTGTATTTTCTTCTTTTTTCGTTGATTTCTTGGTTAGGGTGCTGGTTGGTGTCTGTATATGTCATCTTTTAATCTTAAGACACGGCAGCCAGTTGCTCTTATAAGAGTTTACTGAGCTACCCGTCTTTATCGCCGATTGTTTCTACTGTATCGGAATAACATGTGACCACCTATTTTTTTTTTCTTGCAGGGGCTACTGGGAAGGCCCCGGATTTTTCAGGAAGGCGATGCACTTGGGATTCTCAAAATGAAGCGTCCATTTTTCGTTCCCTTGTTGTAAGCGTGTCGCTAGAGTGCTGCGTATACGTTAAAAGAATGTTTGCCTCAAGCGGGGGCATACTGTTGTGATTTTAGTTGTTGCGCGAGGGTGCATAATATTTATATCAAAGTAAGCGTCTTTGTATATAGTGTCATGTTTTCCATGAACTGCGCTATGAAACTTGAGTCACGTAAGTGGGTAAACTTCTATAAAATTTCATAGCTTGCATTTTCACAGGTGTAAAAATAAATTTGCCTAGTTCCACATGTTTACGTGTTGTGTGTGTGTGGGGGGGTGGGGGATGTTTGTTTAGTAAGAGTATTGCATGTAATAAATGATCAGCTTAAGATACCATATTCTTGTACTGCCTATGCCTCTAAGTGGCACCTGCCTATTCTATATGATAGGCTTTGATGATAATGCGTTTTATAGTGATATTCGGGACACATTGGAAGGGCTAAAAAGTGTGTAAGTCATCGAACGTGACTCTCAATTTAGATTCCAGTTCTACCTTTCTTGTACATTCCACCATACAGATAGGTTGGAAAGACACGCGAACAGACAGTGGCGCGTTGTCTTCCGCGATTTGCATTTGTTTACATCGTACACTTACGTTGTTGGTGGCCGTAAAAAGATGCAGAGTTGTTCTTAGATTTGTCATCGATGGCTTCAGTATCTATTTATTTCTATCCAGGTTACAACAACTTGAAAAGAAAAGCGAACAGCGGAGCGCGTAGGGACCGCACTGTTCGCAATTATTTGCATCGCAATATTGCAATATCATGTCATTCTTTAACCGTGCGCGAAACGTTTAGAGGCGGCAACAGACATGGCCGGTAATGATCATATAGCCAAAAATAAAAGGGAGGGGGGGGTGATAAAATAAATGATCTCCTGACATAATATATTTTGTTTATATAATATTGTCCCCCCCCCCCCCACTAAAAAAATGTTTGGTCTTCAACACGCCAACTGCTGCCTTTGTAGACGTCACGATCACGTGACATTGAAATTCGGTGGCCTGTGGATATGACTGTGCATCTGTCGACCACGTTTAACGCAGTGGTGTTTGCTGCAGAAGGGTTGCCCTCGGCATTGTGCTAAGCTTTAGACTAAGCAGTAAAATAACGGTACAACTTGCTCTATTGTATTTTCGATTCTTCCTTCTAGAGTACAGCGTCAATATGATAAGGACTTCATGAGTTCCAGGCATAGTAGGGTATATGTCACGTGTCAATATCGCAAAAACGTCGACGCGGACCACCGAGCACTGAGGGACAAAAAGAAGAACGCGGTGGCACGGTGGCACGGTGGCACGAGACGCGCTCGCAGTGTTCGGGCCAGGCGTGCAATTCTGAGCTTGGACGAGCGAGACGGCCTGCCGGGCGAGACGCGGGCGTGTGTACGGAGGACCACGGAGCCGTGCAAGGTCCAGGGTGGCCGAGAATCCAGGTGCCAGGGGAGTTGCTGGCTGAATCGAGCGGTGCCGAACCGTACCAAGCGACGCGCCAGACTCGGACGTGGGCCGCGAGCTCACGAGCTGTGCACCTGAGGGTACTTGGCGGTGCCCTGGCCAAGGCGAGGAACGCCGCTGACTGAGCTTCCGCACCGCAGCCGTGGAGAGCAACATTTCAGCACGGCACAGACGGTGCTCTATTAGCCAGAACCCGCACGTGGAACTGCTATGCCCGGGCTGGGGATGTACGCTGCTGCGACTGGCTCGACCACATCAATGGAGACGTCCTCGGTGGCGAAGATGCAGCAGAGGCTGCCTATGTCTGTTGTTTCAGCGTCACGGACGTGGTCATTAAGCGAGAATAAATCCTCGATCGGTGGTGTGCGGACAAGCTCCTCATCGCGCCCCAAGTGGCGCAGCACTACCTTAGGTGACTCGTTGGGGTCAAGCAAGGTTTTAATGTCGCAGTTGGGCTGCATGGTGTCCTCAGGTTGGATGACAGGGCACACACGACGCCGCCGCCGTCGCCGCTGCGGTGGCGGCTTTGGCGACGCCGGCAAGTACTCTAGCAACCAGGCCAACGCTGTGGATTCTAGTCGCGGCGGAGTGTAGACAATGGCAGGAGGCGCGGGAGGTGGTAGAGGTTGGACACATGTCTGATAGTCACCATCGGAGCCTTCCTTATAGGTGTCATTGGCTGTGCAGTTGTCATCGCTGGTAGTCGGTTCACTGGTGGAATCTGGCGAGTTTAAGGATGTGTCCTCACTCCTGATATCACTGCAGTGGCACGTATTGTCAGTGCAACTCTCCGGTAGTTTAGCGCTTAGTGACGAGTGAGCGAGTGGTGATTTCTCCAGGCAGACCATCTCCTCGCGGTATTCGTGACGCGGCACCTTGTTGCGACACTGCGGGCACCCCTGGTATTGCATGAGCCCGCAGTAGCAGTTTTGGAAGGCTGCCTTGTACAAGGAATCATGGTGCTTCTGTGCCTTGGACCGCAGCTCCCCACTCTTGCGATTCACTTCCGGCAGCAAGTCTGGCCGCCCTTTTGCAAACAATCTGTTCCTAAAGAAGTGAAGGCCGGTCTTCTCGCTGTCGAGACTGCAAGGGGGACTGATCTTCCGAAATCCATACAAGTTGAGCTGTCTGATGAAACTTGCAATGTTTTTTGTCTTGAAGATATCGGAGTGATTTTCGAGATAGCCAACCTGGAACTTCGTGTAGTCAATCGCTATGGCCGAGCCGTCCATGGACCAGGAGATAGCGCCCGATCTGCAATCATTGACGATCCTCCACAGTTTTTCGGGAAATCGTAACGCGAGCAGAGGAGGATCCTTGGAAGCAGAAGAGTCTGGTGCCTTCTTGCCGCGCCCTCTCTTCAGAGAAGTGCCACTCTTTTTCTTCGGGACGTCCTTAGGATGCATGGCAAGCCGAACGCTTCGTTCTCGGCCCCTAGTGATGACGTGCTTCACTGCTTCTTCGAACGTTCTACGTTCGGCACGAGCGCTTGATGAGCTGGACTCGCGTGCCGAGATTTTAATCATTTTACCCCCCATCACTTTTCCCGTCTCCGACTGTGAACATTATCTATCCTCACGCTTAGAAAAGTTGTCGAAGTGAAAAAACTTTCTAAAGTGGGGGGGGGGGGGGTAAAATGTCACGTGTAAATATCGCAAAAACGTCGACGTGGACCACCAAGCACTGAGGGACAAAAAAGAAGAACGTGGTGGCACGAGGCGCGCTCGCAGTGTTCGGGCCAGGCGTTCAATTCTGAGCTCGGACGAGCGAGACGTTCTGCCGGGCGAGACGCGGGCGTGTGCACGGAGGACCACGGAGCTGGGCGAGGTCCAGGGTAGCTGAAGATCCAGGTGCCAGGGGAGTTGCTGGCTGAATCTAGGATCGCCGAGCGGTGCCAAGCCGTACCGAGGGACGCGCCAGACTCGGACGTGGGCCACGAGCTCACGAGCTGTGCACCCGAGGGTACCTGGCTGTGCCCTGGCCAAGGCGAGGAACGCCGGTGACTGAGCTGCTGCACCGCAGCTGTGGCGAGCAGCATTTCAGCACGGCACAGACGGTGCTGTGCTGGCCAGAACCCGCACGTGGAACCGCTACGCCCGGGCGGTGATCAAGAGCTCGGAAACGAGGTCCGAGGTCACGCTGGTCCAGGCATCTCCTAGACAACGCCACCCCTGCTCGAGAGTAGTGAGACCACGGGACTCTTCTTCCTCATGTGCCGTGGTGGTCGTTCCGACGGCGCCCATATCACCGACTTTTCATATCCTTTCTTTTGTATATAAACGTTTGAACACGTCTCCTTCTCTGTTTCCTGCGCCGCTGCACAGTAGTGGAAGTGCTCGAACCGTCGTAAACATCACAGTATGAATAACTTGTGGATCAGTCTAAGACTACGGCCCTCTCTGGTTTAGCCTTCGCCAACAACTTGAGACAAGTCAGAGCGGCGGCGTATTGGAACTGGTGTACGTCCCATAGTTGTTCTCCAAATGTTAGGTGAACCCCATAGAGTTCCAAACAATCATTTTTGCCCAGTAACACGAGCAATGGTCTCAAATTACATTAGAAAGTGAAATTTGAAGTAAAATAGTGCTTCTTTATTTGTTTGTTTATTTCTAAGTACTCCAGTTCCCCATAAAGAATATAACAGGGTGACAATTGCAATATTGAGCATTGCAAGGTAAATGTTAATCTAGACATGTACAATAATATGAAAGCAAAATACAGTTCTCAGAACTGTAGAAAAAAAAAAGAAAGGCATACGTTGATATGTGGGGTTTAACGTCCCAAAACCACCATATTAATATGAGAGACACCGTATTGGAGGACTTCGGAAATTTCGACCACCTGGGGTTCTACATACATTATTAGCGAACACATGATCAACCGTCGAAATACAACTCAATATATACAGGTCAATAAGTATACCAGAAATCAACTCGCATATGCAAGCATTGGAAAATATTGGCATCATTTGTACAGAATTTCAACACAAACAAATTGCGCGTTTAGATACAACGCAAACGTGTTTGCGTGCGTGCGTGCGTGCGTGCGTGCGTGTGTGTGCGTGCGTGCGTGCGTGCGTGTGTGTGCGTGCGTGCGTGTGTGTGTGTGTGCGTGCGTGTGTGCGTGCGTGCGTGTGTGTGTGCGTGTGTGCGTGTGTGCGCACGCGTGTGCGCGCTTTTCATTCAGCTACGGTGGAGCACCGAGATTCTGGGGACAGCCGACGTCGACACCGAAATTCTTTCAACACCGGCTCTTTAAGGCTGTTGTGTTAATGCAGGCGATAAATTGTGATCTGCAGCCATGCTGAAAGGCACCTAATTTACATCAACTGATAATAATGTAACTCTGCCTGTCATAGCGTGAACCAAATACTAACGCTATATATACATGCATTATGAAATACCTCGCAGCCCTACAACCTTTTTGTCGCTTGAACAGGAGGTATAAGGAAGGGGAGTTGTCGTTCTATGAGTACGTGCCCTTTTGAAGCCTTGACATTTTAGGTGAGTCGTAAGTATACATAAAAATGGAAAGCCTTTATCTGCTTGTAATTGGCTGATCATCTAGCCGTAGCGCTAAACACACGCGTCAAAATGGGACCCTCAGGGTTGCTATAAAATGCGAATAGCTTTGCCTCTCTAAAACCAAGACTGGTAGATGCATTCTGAAAAAATTAGGCATCACTTACCCCACGCAATTCGGCACCAAATGCGGCATTCCTCGTGACGTGCGGGCTAAGCTCACAGTGCCTCCATTACCTAAAAACATGCATTCCGCGCACAACGATGGTAGACGGCTGAGCAGAGCCAAGACGATGACGAAGAGCTACGGAAACAACAAAGAAGTGGTCTTCGTAGATGCCACTCGTTACAAACACAAAAGCTGCTTCGTCGCGGCTGTGGTTAACCACAAGAAACAATGCAGCACCAATCTGGCAAAGCACACGAGACACGTTAAAGCGGCGGAAGAGATAGCTATAGCTTTGTCCATATCATAAACTGACGCGTGTTATATATTCACAAGCAGCTGTACGCAACTTTGCAAATGGCAGTATCTCCCCTGAAGCACTGCGTATTCTTAAAACAGGCAAAACCAACCAAGACGACAGATGCGTTCGCATTCTCTGGTTCCCAGCTCACATACCCGACACCACAGGAGATATCAACCCTAACGAGGTGGCACACAACGTAGCCCGAGGACTCGCTTTCCGGGCTACGACTAATGTTGATCCCTCGTCAGAATTTCCTAGTGTGTGGGTGGGAGTTGGAGGACCGAATGACGACGTTCAATGAAACTACGAAACATAACTTACAGAGGTGTGTTTACCCCGCTCCTCATCATAAACTTAACAGGGCACAGTCTGTCCAATGGCGACAATTACAAACCAGATCCTATAGGAATCCAGCGCTAGCACATGCTATGTATCCAGAAATTTACGCGACCGCTCAATGCAAAGATTGTCAGGCACGAGCTTCCTTAGAACATATACTATGGGAATGCCAGGGATTCAAACACAGTAATGAGAACGCGGCCTCTACCGGCAGCCTCTGCGCGCGTTGGCTGGCCGTGCTGCTCAGTTCAGCCCTGGACGATCAGCTATGGGCAATCCAGCGGGCCGAGGAAGCCGCTAGGAGGCAAGACCTTCTAGCCGACACCTCGGCGGGGGCCCAGCCCACTAGCTAACACGCCGGATACAAAATAAAGTTTATCCCTTCCTTCCTTCCTTCTTTTGGTCATTATATAAAATAATTTTCATTCTTAAGGTGGTAAAACAGTTAATGACCACGTGAAAGTGTGCTGAACATGTTATAACAATTTAAGCTATATTAGGGGAGTCTTTTTTTTAATTGATAAGTCGGAAATAGATTATTCATGCATGTAAAGGCACTGTGAAGCACGCTCGATGATCTCATAATGCATGCCACGATCATTCGGTGAAATATACCAATTAACAGTCATCATTTTGTTGTGGTTGTTTGTAGGAAACGTTTTAGACATTCAACACAAGGTAAACACAATTACGACTGAAATGTAAATATACGTCCGGCTTAAATACTGCGTACTTTATATGCGAACTATGGCGAATAAGCCCTGGGGTCGATTCTGCTTTGTTCTTAAAGCTGTGTTCACTCGTTTAGAGCGGCAAGCAAGACGTATTAACACCGCCAAGACCAGTAATTCATGTATAATGAGTCGCAAGGTTATGCCCCCGCATTACCGTGACATCAGCGTACGTGTAAAATCCGGCTCAGTGACACAGTGATTAAGCGTTCGACTGCTGACCAAGAAGTCATAGGTGCGACCCTGGTGCGACGGTCGCATTTTGATGGATACAAAATGCTGGAGGCCCTTCTACTGTTCGATCTCCGTAAACCTTACATAACGCTGGATGGTCGATATTTTGGGAGCCCTCCAGCGCGGTGTCATCATCATCAGCCTGACTACGTCCACTGCAGGACAAAGGCCTCTCCCATGTTCCGCCAGTTAACCCGACCCTGTGCTTGCTGCTGCCAATTTATACCCGCAAACTTCTTAATCTCATCTGCCCACCTAATCTTCGGTCTCCGCCTAACCCGCTTCCCTTCTCTGGGAATCCAGTCAGTTACCCTTAATGACCAGCGGTTATCCTGTCTACGCGCTACATGCCCTGCCCATGTCCATTTCTTCTTCTTTATTTCAGCTATGATATCCTTAACCCCCGTTTGTTCCCTAATCCACTCTGCTCTCTTGTTGCCTCTTAAGGTTACACCTACCATTTTTCTTTCCATTGCTCGCTGCGTCGTCCTTAATTTAAGCTGAACCCCCTTTGTAAGTCTCCAGGTTTCTGCTCCGTAGCTAAGTACCGGCAAGATACAGCTGTTGTATACCTTCCTCTTGAGGGATAGTGGCAATCTACCTGTCATAATTTGAGAGTACTTGCCGAATGTGCTCCACCCCATTCTTATTATTCTAGTTACTTCAATCTCGTGGTTAGGCTCTGCGGTTATTACCTCCAGCGCGGCGTATGTGTATAAATACTCCAGATGTATGTGGAGAAAGCGAATGTGTGAAAGATACCTTAATTACAATTGTTTGATGACTTACCACCGCTGCAATTTATAAAAGTAACTGTGCGATGACGTACAATTACTAAATAGAATACCGTGCTATGTGATAACAGGGTCAGAGTGCAAGCACTTTATTCAATACAGCTGCTCAATCGAATAGCTGTTTAACCGAAACGGATAACATTAACATCAGCAGCAGCCTGCCCGTGCGGACTGCAGAGTATAGGCCTCTCTCATGTTGTGCCAATCAATCCGATACTGCGATTATGAAATCTATATAGCGGACGACAAGAAAGCGAATTCATCTAATGGCGTCACCAAAACGCCACTCACAGCACCGCCATCAGTGACACATGAAGCCATGCAAAAAGAGTGTAAATCACCATGACTTGTAGCTCATTAAAGGTGTGTATAGCGACCATAATTTGCTGATCCAGTCACTACGATTCAAAGCAGAATTGCATGCAATGTGAGCCGAGAAAATAGTAGCAGTTCATTGTATTGGAAATGGTAAACCCAGGTGGAAATTAGTTGTTACAAGGCTGATATTCGGAAGAACAGAGCGTCAAAGTTAGCGCCAATTCTCAAATAATATTTTATTTCCTTCATTTTGACTGCTATTGGGACAACGCGGTTTGACTCGGGTGGAGGAAAACGAGACCCTTGGACATACTAGCTTGTGCGTTCAACGGCGAGTTGAATTAGGTCTATCTTCAGTGTAACGGCCTGCGATGATAACACTTACGGCGACTGACATGTTTTTTGCTCAGCACCAATGTTGTTCTATGTGTCAATAAATTTGTTTATTCATCTTCTTTTTTCTTCTCTCTTTCTTATACTCCTCTGCAGTGCGATGTAGCAAACCAGGTGCAACCTGGCTAACCACCTCGCTTTTCGTTTGCCGTAATTTCTGTCTCTCTCTTTTATCAGGGGGGACCGTGGGACCTCACTTGGAGAAAACGTCACTCTTGACGTCAGCCACAATAGATTGGGCCTGTAACGCCTTACTGACAGCAGCAGGAAGTCGTTCGAACGATGCGCATTGAAAATAAACCAACGAAGGCAAACGAGGAAGTGCTCCACTCGCGAATGCCTGTGTTTGTGAGGAACAGCGGCATACGCGATACGTGGTCCGTACATCTTGGCACATCATCTCTCTTTCTCTCAGTGGAAGCCACGACCACATTCTGTCTTACGGTCGCGTAGCAACAAGGCCGGGTCCGTCACGATTCGTCACTGTTGGCCGTACAGAGAGAACGTAACGCAGCACGAACGACTGAACTTCCGTGGCCTTCGTATCAGGGCTGTGCATATACGTTGGCGCAACTACTCGTCGGCCTGCAGTCTGTCTTCCTGTGTGTACGGTGCTCTTCAATGACGTCGTCCTAATGATGCCGGCGGATGGAGTCGTTGGACGCCAGAGTGGCCTCTGGAAAGGTCAGGGGTATGAGATGCTGCAGTGTTTAGGAAGAGCTCGGTAGAGGTCGCGGAACTCGAGCTGGTATACGCAACGCGGGCAAGGGACAAATCGCGTGATTATGACATGCGGCGAAGCTTACGTCACGCGTGACGCAGTGTTCACGTCAAGTGTTGACAACGTGACGTTCATCTTCACCGTGTGGAAGGCGGGAGCACAGTGCAGAGATCGCGGAGGAAGTCGCAGCAAGGCGTTGCGTGTTTCATTGCTGTGTGGGAATGGATTTCTCCTTCCCGCTTGTACCTCCTGCATGGGATGAAACGCGCTTTATTCATCAGTCTCTGGCGGCCACTTGAGAGGAGGGCGAGTTCGTTACTTGAGCGATTCAGACCAGCATGCGTTTTGAAGCTCTGAGCAATGTGTATTTTTATTAATATTTGCGTGCTCTTTATTCTCGTCTCTGTTACGTCAACTTTCAGTGTAAGCCGGGAATTATCACGATGTCGGCAACATCATAATGAGCTCGATACTTCGATAATGAGGTGGCTATAGCGTTCTGTAAGCAACCTACCAGAAACTACTTCATTCGACTCTATCTCTGAAAGTTATAACAATGTTTATAGTGGTTTATATTTCTATCACACTCCCGTTCTCGGGTATTGTAGCAGAGGAGCTCCTCCATAGCCAATACTACTGATTAATATACGTTTTCTTAGACGATACTGTGCTGTTAAACTAGCCGGACCCAGACGAAGCCGTTTTTACGCTAGTGGCTACCATGAAATCGTATGCGCTAATAGAGACTAGTTAGACTACCAAATAATACATCTTCAAATATTCAAAAGATAGAGTGTTACAGGGGCTATACACAGAAAGGCAAGCCCGTTCAGCCTATAGAGACTAGTTAGACTACCAAATGGTACACCTTCAAATATACAAGTGATTAGTGATGAACAGATTGATATGTGGGGTTTAACGTCCCAAAACCACCATATGATTATGAGAGACGCCGTAGTGGAGGGCTCCGGAAATTTTGACCACCTGGGGTTTTTTAACATGCACCCATATCTGAGCACACGGGCCTACATTTTCGCCTCCATCAGAAATGCAGCCGCCGCAGCCGGGATTCGATCCCGCGACCTGCGGGTCAGCAGCCAAGTACGTTAGCCACTAGAAAATATACAGTGATGGAGCGCTTCTGGTGATATACACAAAAAGGCAAGCCCGTTCAGCCTTCGCTCTATTGAGAAGCGAGATTGAGAGGTCCAACCTTTGCATTCACAATGCGTAGATAATTATGGTCGTGCCACGGTGTACATAGGCACTAATGAAATCTTCTCGTCGTCGGTTTGCCAACTAACCTTCGGCCGTTTCCATGTAGAAAGCCATGGAAATCGGGACGAGTTTTCCATAGAGCCACGCACGCGCACTTCCATATTGCGCTTGCACGAAGAGAGGGCGCCTGTGTCTGCTATTCTTGCATCGCTGTGGTGCTTTCATCCCGCGGTAATAATGAAGCGCCTCGAGCGACAAACCAGTCATGCCCGTATGCAAGTGCCAATTATAGAGGTTCGTGCACGCCACCGGTGAAGGTCCCTCGCCGCGGTTGAAGGCCTTGCGTCGCGCTGCCGCGCGTTTGATAAAGCAGTCAGGAGTGCATCGCGCTCCACGTTTGGTTTATCTAATAACCATTTCATAAGGCTGTATTGAACCGCGATTGAAACTCGCCTTAGTCCCTCACCTTAAGACCCATAATTTAACAAAGTGGTCTCGTAGATCATGACCCAGGCCAGCGTTCCATGCACCTGCAGCCTAAAGATTGAATATATTTCAATCCCTGGCTTGTTTGTGTTTCCTTCCTTAAAGCTTCACTTACCTATCAAGAATCGTAAGCGCGATGACATGCTCATACATCGTTCGCAACATGAGAGTAACGGGCACTCAGCGTTAAATCAAGGAAATGCGCGTCAGAGACATGACGATTTGTCGGACTGAGGATGACCCGATGTGTTCGGCTAATTCAAGAAGTTGCGACAGATGCGTACAGAACAGACCCATGGCTGGCGTAGGTATTCGGTGTGCGGTTTTCACGTTGCAGAGGTGTAGTGAGGATACACATAGGCCACACCAGATGCGCTATCGTGATATCAGATCTGTGCACGTTGCGAACACTCAGCCGTATTAGTGCGGACTTCGCAGTGCAAAATAATGTATTCGCATGCAGGCTCAGCAGCGCCGGAAAAAAATAACCCTATTGAGCAGGAAGCGAGGAGGCTTAGTCACGTTGATTTTCGCGCAAGGTAAACAAGACGTGACCACAAGGTGCTTAGTCAGGAACGCGCCTTGGACGATCAGCAGAGTGCGGGGCTACAGGTGTCTTTTTTTCGGCTGAGAAACTTCCGCAAGAGGTCGTGTTCTTTAAATTATGGATGATATTCCGCAAGGATATCAAGCGTGGTATTCGTTTCCTGCTTTTTTTCGGACTACACTTCCTAGTGCAGAGTTTTGGTGCTGCCATTGTGCAACTCTGTAGGATCACCGATAGGCCTTGTGCAAGCGTCTATTATGCACTTCATCCATATCCATACAGGTAACTCGAGAGTGAGCTCAGATGTGGACGCCCATTTACCCGTGAACTCGGTATAGGGAACAAACGCTACTGATCCGGTGATGAAGCGCACACCTTAAAGCGATGATTATTAGCCAAGCAGATGATGATGGTTGATTGCGGCAGAGATGTGGAGGAAATGCATAATAAATGCCTACACTACTTTTAACACTGGGATTTCTATTAGTGAGGCTAATGAACGTGTTCGTTTTATTAAACAAGTTGTTAAAGGCGTTATTGGAAAAAGCAGCTGCAATATTTATGGCCCGTTTTCATGATGAAGCATTGTCAGGCTTTACGCAAATGTCTGTCTTTTCGCCCCGCAACAAAAAAAAAAAGAAACGAGGTGTGGTCGCGTATCCGACAGATACGCGACCATGCCTCGGCTTATGATGTGTTCGTGGAATTCAAGAAGTGTTTTTGTCATGCGCTCACTTGAGACAAACTTGTACGTATAGTCTTAAGGTTTGCGTGGTTTGCAGTCGACAGTCATCGCAGGTACTTCCCCTCTATTGGGGTTTCACGCGTTATTTCTCGAAAGAGACACTAGTAAGAATTCGCTTAGCAGCGCTAATGCACATTTGCTTCTCAGGCACGTGCTGAGCCTTAAATGAGATCAAATGCTCACCGTGCAAAGTGAAATGCTGGAACGCCTTTTCGCATTAAACCTCGCACTTTTCTTTTTTTTTTTTCATGTCTTCGTGCAGAAAGCTCTTTCGCGGTTTTAAGTCAATGTTTTGTTCGACCAATTTCGTAATAGCCTGGGTATACTTACAAAGTCTAATCAACTTATCTAGGCGAATAATCAGATATATAAGTAAGTTTCTGTTTTTATTAAGCGTACCGTAAACGTTCGGCGTAAAAAAAGAAAACGTAGCAACTGTATTCAGGAGCACCAGCGAACAAGCCCATGCATAAACTCGGCATCCTACATATGGTACAACGCTGTGGAGGCTGTGCGAAAAAAATGGTCAGATGTGCGTGAAAGTATGTGCGTAAAGCGCTATCATCGTTGCTTAATCTTTACATAATCCGTTACCCTTCAATACAGCTAGCATATTGTGCATAATGCGTAGCTTTGAGAGCCTTCAGCTGGTAAAACAAACGCCGATCATACCACAATAAAATAGAGGCTGTTAAAAACGTGTTTTCGTAAACGGGCCTTCTTTAGCCACTAGAAACGCGGAATAAGTGACACGGCCGTACCGCTTTGTTGCCGCTTGCGAGAGGTGAAGAGCGAATTTCGTCAGCATAGTTTGGGAAACAGTCAGGCATGCAGTCTTCTTTTTATATGACTCTAATGCGATAAAACGAGTCTTATGTCTCAGTATAAAAGCCGTGAGCTGTTGAGTAGCGTGTGCCACTACAAGCCACATAATAGTGCACCTACACAACTCGAAGTGGTGCGGTGAAAGTGATTAGCAGGAAGGAAATATTAGGAACAATTTGTTTACTTCATACGTATACCACCGCCCCACGAGACTTGCCTCTTTCTTGATCACTTGCCAACGAGAATCAATGTGTTGAGCCACTGTTCTACGTTTATTAACCGAGGAATAGTTTTTTTTACTTAGTTAGCCATCGTTTCTTTATGCGTGGCATTTGTTTACGAGCATCGCTAGAACAATTAACATTCCTTGGGCTCAAGCCATGTCGTAGATAGCCGTTCGTTTCCACTCAATGTCTAGGCATACAACGCCTTTAAATGCAATCGGCGGCTGCCCAGACGCTCGACAGTTACATCATCGCGATAAGCCGCGCACACAATGCCACTGTCGATCGCTTGTTCTTTCTTTTGCTTTCACTTTGATGCGCAAATGACTGCCACTCCGAAGGAAGGTCACCGCTGCTCCTTCGTCATTTTCCTTCTTTGAACCGGGCAGGTCAGATCTCCGAGGGCCGGTCTGCACGGGGCGGTGCCCCGTGGTGGCAAGACATCAGGAAAAAAAAAAGCTTTATGCCAGTTGGTTTGAAGGGAGTGGCTGTGTGCCTCGTATTATTAAGAGTGCGTATCAGCGCAAACGACAAAATGGGACATAATAGAGGACACAGATGCCCTCTGTGGTCGTTTGCGCGGACACGCGCTCTTAATCATGTTGCACCAATCGCTCAATACTACTGTCTTGCATGCTTCTCGTTTACGAAACGAGACATATGTCCCCGTGGAAAAAAGGAGACCAAGTAGTCAACGGTTCCTCAACTGGTAATGTACCCATAGATCAACTCCAGCACAAGGCATTGAGTGTTTTATCATTCAACCTGTCAAAAGGATGTACAGTTAGCACCGAAACTTTAGGGACCACTAACAACAAGAACACTTCAAATTTATCAGCGACGTGTAGTTGTGTTCGGTCGAACAGCGCAGTACATGTTGTTGTCGCGTTACATAACAGGCCGGTAATCTAAATTCACGGCTAGCTCGGGAACCAGCAGGAATACTAAGTTTTTTTGTCATGCTTCACGGTCCTCTAGCTTTTTACGTACGCGGCACTGCAGCTATATTATGAGCAGAGCATGGGGTATAAGAGATTTTTGTCTGTCTTAACGGTCTGTTTCAACAGAAATGAAGCTACGTTTGTAATGCTAACAATGATTGGGCAATAAGCGCACTCTGGTGTGAATGTTTTGGTCCGTTGATATTGGTTGCGCATTGTCGCGAATACCACCCATGGAAACTTGACCAAGAGAAGATGTCGATGTTCTGCACGACTTATGCAAGAGGCAGCGATTGCACACCGTGCCTTCTAAAGTGGGTGGCAAGCGATGCCACGTGATGGCTTATCGCGTGCATGTGTTCGCCACCCTTGGTGCATACTCGGCTACGTGCCAACTCGTGCCATGTTTGTTTCTCATAAGCGGATTCTGATTGCTGACATGGTTCCAAACGTGCACTTTCGCTCGTTACACAACAAAACAAGTAGAAATGTCGGGCGTGTGCAAACGTGTCATTGCGATACGTGACCTGTGACCATGCAAGCAATGGTGCGCAGTCGTTAAAAGGTCGCCAGTACAACCACAACTTTGCTGCGTAACATAGCGGCGCATGGTCACATACTTGTCTCACAAATCGGCGCAGGACGGCCGATGACAAGAGGCCTCGGATGCGGACGACTATTTTATTCCATGCGCTCTGTCATCTAACGCGAGACTGCCGTCGATAGTATATGGGGAACCCACATTCAGAACATCTCTACATTTAAATTTGATCCAATTTATATGTATGAACAGGTGAGAACAACGATGGTGCAGAGTTCGGTAAGGTAGTCGTGGCTGTCAAATGGACCGCCTCGTTCGCTCTTTCCGGAGCGCGATGATTTGTTCTCACATGGTCCTCAACTATGCATGTTTCACATTTGTCGGTGACAGATACGACATTTCTTAGTGCATGTATACGCAGCCTTTCCGGGAAAGCTAGATGTTCCGCATGCGCGTGTGGAAACCCTCATCTTCCAAGATTCCCAAGAAACCGCTTCCTCTGGACACATAATACCCGGGCAAAACCAGCCAAATGGCTTGTTACAGGACTGTGTGCAACATGGGGAAGCAGAATGCCTAGAAATGAAAGCCAACGATGGATTTCCGGTCGATTTTTTTATCGCTCTGTAAACTGAGATGGGTGATATGCGAATATATGGTGTGTGAGGATGAATAATTGATGATGATGAAGATGATGCGAAGAGAAAATTAGTGAAGTTTCCTCGCAGTTCGACGTTGAAGCTGGTGTATTTTAACCGACTGAGAGTGAAGGCGAATTATCTTTCCTCAGATATCGGACTGACCGATATCTCATGGCATCGAGAATATTTTCGGACTGACCCATATGATATCGGACTGACCGATATTCTCACGGCATCGAAAATATTTTGTCTGCAAAAGCCATCCGCTTCATTATTGCTAACATGAGAAGGTACCCACCGACACGTTGTCTTCAACAGAGCTGGTGTGCTGGAAGCGCAAGGGCTTCTGTATATTGGTGTTTTACATGCGGGTCCGCATTCAGCTTGTGTTTACGCAAGTTCCACTCAAGCAGGCACTCTGGCTAAAGCAATGTAGTATCTGCATTACTGTGCGTTGAGCTTCGTGGCAGCAATCGAATGGCTATTATACACCACCATCACTCTAAAGGGCTGCGCAAAAATGTCACTTGAACAATACAGAGCACTCAAACGTTCCGGAACGCTCCTCGAATAAGTTGCAAGTGGGTAGCTCACATCGCACTAACGTGATGCTAACATTCGCTTCTTGGCACATTGAAAGTTTAATCGATAGTTTAATCGAGGTTTAATCAATATTTCTGTAGACGCTCGTTATGAATCAATTTCGCTTGTGTATTAGCCGGAAGTGACTTTGAAAACCAGCAGAAAGTAGCCTTCTTACACACATTCATTCCGACAGCGTGAATTCCGGCGTGCAAGTACTCATAACACACGACTGACTTCAACAGCACATGCCTGTCTCTCGCGCTAATGGCAACGTGAAACGTTACCTCTAAGTCTACGCTAAATTAATTGAAGGGAGCAGGGCTCCTGTTCGTTGTATGGGATGCAGATCGTTTCCGTTAGCTGCTATTAGGCCCTTATGTTGTCTTGGAAGACAACTGTTCGACTTCGCTTGACGTTGAATTACGGGCTAAGCGACTCTGATATCATTGTGCATAGAGCTGTTCAGGGGGGGGGGGGGGGAGAACTTGACTGGAGTGCCCCGCCTAGGTGGTCTAGTGGCTAAGGTACTCGGCTGCTGACCCGCAGGATCGAATCCCGGCTGCGGCGGCTACATTTCCGATGGAGGCGGAAATGTTGTAGGCCCGTGTGCTCATATCTGCGTGGCACGTTAAAGAACCCCAGGTGGTCGAAATTTCCGGAGCCCTCCACTACGGCGTGTCTCATAATCATATGATGGTTTTGGGACGTTAAACCCCACATATCAATCAAACTTGACTGGAGTGGCAGGGGCATCTTATACCTCGCCTCTTTCTCTCCTCTGGGCCTTGAATATTCAAGTTAGAGAAATATTTGTATGGACATAGAATCCATACCACCATAAAAGTAAAACACCGCTGCGGTTTCGGGGGCAGACGGAAGCTAAGTTCAACTTGCACAAGTATCACAATGTCAAGTTGCATTTAGCAGTGAAGTTATGACCTGAGCATTTCTTGGAACAGCAAGTCAGAATCAGGTTGCTTATGATAATAAGTGATAATTTACGAATTGAGTATCTCTTGGGACAGCAGAATCACCCGCCACGGTGGTCTGGTGGCTAAGGCACTCGGCTGCTGACACGCAGGTCGTGGGATCGAATCCCAGCCACGGCGGTCGCATTTTCAATGGTGGCGAAAGTTCTTGAGGCCCATGTGCTTAGATTTAGAAGCACGTCCAGGAACCCCAGGTGGTCCAAATCTCCGGAGCACACCGCTACGGCATCTCTCATAATTAACGGTGGTTTTGGGACGTTGAATTTCAACAATTATCTCAGCAGAATAAGAATAAGTTTGTTCGTGGTAATGATTCGCGATAATTCATATCTATGCACAAAAGATCCCATTGCTAGAAATATAAATGGGACCTCCCGTCCCGCAGTACCGCAGTTAGCAGAGGTTGCTCTCATTCTTTCGTCGTCGCCAAGGTAACGAGGGCTACTGCAAATCCACGTTCAAGGGGAACAGAACGACAGACTAGTTGGGGCGGATTTGTAATAGCTTGCTTAGCTCAAAGAAGGCGGCAGAAGAAAGAGAGGCAGGATAAGTACTATGCCCCAGAGTTACGTCACGCCCGCCTCCTTTCGTCATCATCCTTTGTGCTACTTTACCGCGATCCAGCTGTGGCGTGCCCGTGTAAGAAGAATTCCTTCGTCGAGGCATCGCTTGTCGTCATTTCTTGGCCGTGAATTTGCTGCGGTCGTCACTCTGACGGTCGCGAACAGCACCCGCATTCACGAAACGACCCGCCCCTTACACGGAAGAACGTGCACTTCCCCTGCCGGGACAGGTCTATCACGAGTCGGGGGCAGCCTCGCTTCCTGCTGATGGGCGTCGAAAGCTCGGTCCAAGTTTACTCGGCCCTTCACAGGGACATCGTTGACGTGGTGGCGGCGTCGTGGTCGGAAGCCAGCCGCGGCGCCGGTGGCAGAAGCGCCGAGCCAGCCGGTTACGCTGCAACGCGTGTGCACCGTGACCTTGAGGAACGCCCCCACTCACTCTCTCCCCTGAAGCCGCCACATTATGTATACACGTTATATGCAGAGCTGCTCCGTCAGCGAGTGCAGAACGCATTCGGCTTAGCCAGCTATAAGGGCGACCTATTCTCTTGTCTGAGACATCGCACGAGCGAACGATCAAGCGCCTGTGCATTGCAGTTTGCCTGCACGAGTGTACACACGTCTTGCACGCTGGTCCGCCGCGCCTCTGCCCGAGTGACCGTGTTCTGTGATTGCCGTTTCGGGAAACAAGATCGACTAGCATCGTCCACCGACTTGTCTTTGTCCAGGTAAGTGCGCCAGACTTGAACCAAGAACTGTGAATGTTTCACGCTGTTCCACCGATCCTTATTGAACTGCGTGCGTGAATGCAGCTTGTTTGTGTACGAGTGATGCCACGCTTGCGCGGCCATGTGAATACGCTGTACCTATGGGCAGCTTTCCGAACAAAGGAAGAAATGCTTTTTCGAGGATTTAATGTCATGCCACTGGCTACATTCTGACATTTCTACTTATTTTTGAGTGTTCATTAGGGAAAACTTGCATTATCGATCCGGATAAGTTTACCCCTTGAAAGAATTTCAGTGCTGTTTAGAACTTATTCTTTTGCAATATGGCACTAGTTCTCGGTCGTCGTTTTGGTTTTACAACCACGGGATGGAGCGCCTCTGGTCAAGAAATTATACTGCGAAGCACAATTAGGTATATAAAAGAGAAAACCTGCGAATGCTTAGTTTACAAGTCGCGAGAAGGTCAGGGCCTACGTGAATCTCTGCGTCATATCCCGAGTAATAGCCTGTCAACATTTTCATGGTCTTGCATTACGTTGTCATGAGCTTGTCGCCAGCACGTTGGTACAGTAAGCACAAGTGATTGGAATGTCTTTGCCTTCACTAAGGCGTACAAATATTGAGAGAATGTAAAACATTGGAAAGTGTAATTCCGACGCCCCAAAGAACCACATTACGTGCAGCCATTCTCTTGCATCATGGCGGGCTCATAAACAACACGAGATAATCTATTTTATGAACTAGTGACAGTGACTGCTGCTGCTATTGCGCTTTCCGTATGCCTTGCGCCCCACGTGACGCTAACGAGGCCTTGCGTATCACCGACAGATATTCTTTTAGGGGCGCGGTTATCTAGTTAAACGGAAGTGTGTATGTCAAGTTAGTTTGATATAGCAGCAGACCTCGCTACAAAAGTTTAACACAAACACACGCACACTATTTGAACTTGTATTAATTGTTTCTTGTTGCACGTCTTCTCTGTATGTTTTTCCGGGGTTCAGAACCTTACCACCTATATAGGGCTCTAAATGACTTGACTGACGTGCGAAGCTAAAATGACATGGAGTTATCGTCCAGTGGCTGCAAGCGTGCTACTGGGCGATGACCCCGTGACATTGTAACTTCGCACGTGCTATACTCGTGCGCATGCTGTTGCCTCAATATCCGGCGTTTCAAATATAGTGAAGCTCTAAAAAATCTACACATTCATTTGCAACATGGTAACAGACGCACGTCAGTGGGAATTAATTATGAAAGCTGTCGGATACTTTGGGCTAATGTGAAATCGTGCAATGGCGACATATTCGGTCATAAAAAGAAGCAGCCCCGACGAAGCCGTTTAGATGGAAATACGTGTAGATGTGTTCTTTGTAATCACCGTCTATGCAGGCCAAAACGTAATGCTAGACAGTCCGTTGTAGCAGCAAAGGCACCACAGACTGCTTCGTGTTTACATCTTGCTTCTTTTGTGTATCTCCTCTTCCATGGTACATCTCGCTATACTGGCGCTGTTGACATGAAGAATGCGGTGAACTTCAGCTGTGGCACACGAAGATCACAAAAGACTTCTTGCCCATGGGACATTAGCGGTGCAAGGAAATGTGAACGTCGTTTCATTCATAAATGGAGCTTCTGCTGTAGAACAGTGCAATGTGTGATATTGGTCGAACTGCTTCTGACATCGATTCGAACAGTGTGGAATACCCACATATTTTCTTTTTTTTTTGTTTCTAGTTAATATGTCCCGTTGCTCTACATTACAGCACTGTCAAACATCTAGAGCTTCAAATAATGTATTTAATCCAAATGCCTAGTCTACGCTGAACATTTTATTGACACTTTCCCATTTTATTTCTTTTCGTTTCATTTCTTCTTCTCTGTCTTCGCAATATTTTTCAATGTTAACGCTCTGTACCCAACACTGGCACCTTTGTGCTTTTTCGCTTTTACTCGTTATACACTAGGCGCTTTGCCGACGAATCAATCCTAAAAGCTGGCACAAGTTTATCAAGGTCGCTGTAATTCCGTCACTCTCATCTTTCTTCGCTGCACACTCAACTAAATCTTGTCCTTTCTTTCAATTAACGCTTTTCTTTTTCCCATCTCACCAGATGACGCCATGGACCACTTAGACAGTTCTTTTAAGCTTGGATATTCGCGCGCGTCAAGTGTATATTGGAAGCTTCGCGTGGTGTGTCGCCACCGAAATTTCGAAAATTTCCGTCGGCCTTCACCGGCATCCGGAGCCGTAGTTGCCCTGTCCCACGGCCTATAATTGACTTGTCATGTTCGAAAGAACAGTCACATTCAAAACCATCGTTGCAACTGCTGAATGCATAGGCAGCGTGTCTTGTGATGAGCGTGCACGTGTCTGAGAGCATCGCGCGCATCCTGACGGCCATTCTTTATTGGCTTGGCGTGTGTAAATCGCCACCGCCTTTTTCGTTTAGTACGCCTGTGCGTAGCATTGGATGCTTTTATGCTTCCGATTTTTTTTTTCAACGGCTACACAGATCTGGCCAGGGGTTAAACAGGGGTTACTTGGATTCTATGTAACTTAAGATTTGCGTGAAGATAAATACGCAGCCTGATCTTTGCAATTAAATTTCAGGCGACAAATGAGTTTCTTTATCAACTTTACCGCTGTATATAATTTCAAACAATTAGCGTTCAAGTTGCACAGTTTGGGTTATCTTTGTACGCGTACACATCAGCGGCGCTAATCATTCTGGCATGCTTACGGTGTCTTATAAAGCGAAGACGCAGTAAGATAACCTAACACTGCCGTTGTGTATCGATGCACGTTATGTATTTTCATGTGCTGTGTCCATCTTAACTCTTTTTTGTTAGTCATTCAGCTACTTCCAAAATAATAAGTTTTGGGACGTTAAACCCCACATATCAATCGATCTAAAATAATAAACATCGCCTGCGGTAGTTGTATCACAGGACGCACATCAGTAATTTGCTAGAATTAGGATACCTCGCCGCATGGCCACACGTCAACATGGGATTTAGTTAGTAAGAGTGAAGTGGCTGAACAATATGGTGGATACCTTTCAGCCAAGGTAGCACGAAAATTGGAGCATTTGAATCACAGAGAGAAAGAATGCAGAGTCACGGATGGATAGTGTCGAGAACTGGCAAACTCTGCAGGGGTGCCACGCAGTATGTAACCGTATCTTTCGCGTGTAGACATTAAACCATTTTTTAACAATTATGCAAAATACTTAAAGGTGTATTCTTTTCTCGGTGGTCACTAAAAGGATAGGTTAAAGAGCGTCTTTCTGCAATTATTACACCTGGAATGTTCGTTTCCTTATAGCACAACCGAAATACGTTCATGTATCGCGTCATGCCGCAGAAGTGCCTCGACGTTCACAGTAATACTCTAGTGTTTCCGAATTACTCGTCTGATGACCCTCTCAGATGATGCTCCCAGTTTACTAACTCTAGTCTCCTTGCGGACGAATCAGAAGGAACTTCAAGGTGATAATAATGCTGGGTATGTTCTTCCGTCCCGAAAGAGCTTAGAGGGTCCGAGATAAATATACCTTAACCCCCCCCCCCCCCCCACACACACACACTGTTCTGCTTAACTGCTTGAAACGAAAAGCTCAACAAACACCATAATAATTTGAGGCACTTTTTCACAGGACCTTCAGCTCAAATTGGCCCATTCCTCTTATCTAGTGCGCGTTAGTGTTTGTCTACATTAGGATATGAGTTTTCCGCAGGGCGTTAGCCTTTAAGATTATTGACCCAGGAGGCATTAGAGCAGGACGAAGCTAGATGAGGTTCAATGGCCTATCATTTCTATTTCTTCAAACACGCACGCATCCATCAGTCAGGTTTGGGGTGCACGAACGTAACAAGACTCCCTCCGACTGAGGAGTTCCCGTGGTTGTCGTTTTCCTCGAAGTATTAGTTATTCTTCCGCTCTGTTTATCTGGTTTTCCTACGAGGAAGTGGGTTTGGCTTCCCCTACAGATGCGCTTTACGTGTGGCGCGCTTACGTCACTCCTTGTGTATACGAGAGAAGCATGTCGCTTGTGCGGAACTGTAACATGTCATCTTTATGCATAAGCTGTTTCAGTCGGCATCAGCGAAAGCGTCAACAGGTTTCGAACGAAAGCTTCCATTTCCCAGGTGGGAAGCATGCCATGAATAAGAGAACTGTCATAAAACTGTCCTCCGTGAAATTTCTATCTATATCGTTGAAACGCCTCATGCTCGAGCTATACAGTTTTTTTTATATTGGTTATTGTGTTTTTTTTTGTTTTCTTTTGGATTTCTTGATGGTTCATGTGTGCGTGTACGTGAAGAAAGGGGGGGTACGTGAAGGGTACGTGAAGCAGGGTGGGGGGGGGGGGGGGTCCACGTTTTTCTTATTGAAATACTATTCGTTAGGAAACGTGGATGCATTTACATACCTTATAACCGTGTCTTTAAGTTGAGACCTCAAAGGCCTGGAAATTACTACCTGGAGTGGGGCTCAAGGTAATTTTTTATCACTTTCCCTTTTTTTCTGTGATACTTAAATGCTCCTCTGCGAACTGTATTGCCTCCTCGTTTTGTTGGCAGTCGCTGTTCTTTGTCTCAAACTTTTAAAAGACGAAGACCCTTAAATCAGCAAACTGTTTTGTGATGTTGCCAATACGTCATTGCAGTTGAGTATGACGAACGTGTTGTTAGTATCGGAATAATGGACGTGCAAAAGCGGCTGTAGCCCTATGAAATGCATTTGATGGAGCACCTGGCTTTAAAGGCTGCTGCTACACGTTGCCGGGCACCCGCTCATTTTAGCTCTGCTCTGAAAAAGAAGTCTGCCAGCACAGCACAGAAAATCGAGAAATTTATTCAGTGTGTTTACTTCGCGGATGTGTTTCCTCTGTCTGTGTGGAAAAGTACACGCCCTTTTCTATTGTATGGTACACTGACGAAGCTAGTGACACCGACAGCGCTCTGGCGTGCGCTGCAACGGTCCACCAAGCACGTGCGACGCAGTTGGCCCCCGGAGAACGGCTACGTGCACTCGCATTGCTTACGCAATGTGAGCGTAAACAATGTGAGTAGCAGCCGCGACACACTAGTGACGCTGTACATACAAGTTCACAGATTTACTTGTACAACTGAACGGTTAACACAAGCACCTCGAGTGCCACACCACAGAAAGTGGTGCGTGAAATACACCACACCTGTAGGATTTATGAGCGGCAAGCGAGGCCGTTTGGGTTAATGACAGAATCACGGAACACTTAAATCACCTGAATAAGCCGCAGTGCATTTCTTCGCACAATGAAAAGCCACTGTTCCAATATATATATATATATATATATATATATATATATATATATATATATATATATATATATATATATATAAAATCAATGCGTCAATATTGGACACGAACAGCCGATAACTACGGGAACTACTTTGTATCAAAAAAACAAGTAATTGACGTGTATATTACGTTCTCTCTTGAAGCTTAAATTCCTATTAGTTTATTTCGTATGTCTTCACGAAACGACACAGTCATTTCATTAATGGGACAACCACGAACTCATATATGCGTCTTATTCGTCAGGTGATAAATATTTTAATTGGCTTCGCTAAGATCTGTTTCACCACCTTCTCCTGTATGCATGTGGCAAACTGATTGCATATGTAACTTTTTTTTGTTCGAATGACATGCGCGTACTTTGGTACGCGGTTTTTTATGCGAAGTTTCAAGTTTCGATGAAAATTTTTTTTCTTTCCAACCACCCGTAATCGCACCTTGTAGTATACAAAGCGTGTAGGGCTGTTTTTTCGAGACGTCATCCCTCGGGCGACACGCATTCATTGGAAGAAGCACGGCCCCCGTAATTACACGCGATCGGGTTGGCGTGTATCCTCTGCGGACGCCCCATCGTCGCCAACGAATGCTGCCCGCGGAACATGTGATCATTGCCGGTGAGCGGAAACATCGCTATGTCGCTGCAGCAGCCGTGCGTTAGAGTCGGGGTAATATGAACGATTTCTGTCGGCGCGTTTCAGTTAGTTCGTTCTTTACGGTGTCTTAGATATGTTTCGAAACCAAATGTGTGGTGCTTTCCGAGTCTGCTGGTTTATGTAAAAGTAGCTGATTCAGCCGAGTGAACAGTTCGGCTTCGAGATTTTCGTTCACTACAGGCCACGTTGCGGCATGCACTTGTTGCGTCTTCGCTAGCAAGGACATTGGCTGGACAAGTGCATTGCAAAGTTAGTGGGAGTACTTAACTTTGATGTCACTAAAATCTTGCTGGCACGCATGTGCAGTTTTTCGCTTTATATTGTATAAATCACCGCCCATATACATGGTCTCAAATTACACTGACTGCGACGACCCATGTTAGAGTTAACGCGTTCATTACTGTCTACCACTTTCATGTAACTACCAAATCTTCTACTGATATCTCGAGCGGCGGAAAATCAGTACTCCCTCCTCTATATAGTTGATCACTGCGTTACTCGCATCCTTTCCTACGTGTAACAATCGGTCGACACTACGCGCTCATTTTTTTTCCCTTCTCTCCCTTCGCGGTGACGCCACAGACATCCCAGGTAGGTCACCGACGGCACTTCCGATATCGATTGCGGCGTGGAGAAAGCTTCCATTGTCTGTTGTATTTGTAACTGGCACAACACTTGGGTATCTCCTTCACCGAGCCCATGCCTTTGTAAACGCGTGCGTCCTATCGGGGAGGCGACGTGCGCGTCTCCTTCTCCGACTTTTGCCGCATAGCTACGGCTCCGAGATAAGAACGTAAGACGGGCAATTTTAAGCTGCCAGAGAGAGTCAGATGCGTTGAGGCGACCGTTCATGTAAGTAGTTCGGCCGGGATTCTGAGCAACGTGTTTTAATGTGACATGCGCGTGCGATAGGAATGTCCCTGGATCGAGCAGAGTTACGCTGACTCAAACATCAATAATTTTGGGGGTTTAGCGTCCCTAAAGCACGATATGATTACGAGAGACACCTTGATGGAGGACTTTGTAAATTTCGACTATCTAGGGCTCTTTAACGTGCGCTTAAACTGAAGCAAATGGGCCTCCAGCATTTTGCCACCACAGTTGAGATTCAACCCCTCGACCTTCGGGCCAGTGCTCGAGCACTGTAACCAGTAGTCCACCGCGACGGGTGACAGACTTTGTTAACCATTCCAACTGGAACATGGATCCCTTGTGCCTCGTTATTCGCACGCTCTCTTTCAATGTTCACTAAAACTTAATCATTGAACCTTGCATATTGGTCTTCATTCGAGCTACATTGAGGGAGTAAAAGGGCTCGCGGCTTCCAGTCGTCACTGGTTTCGATAATTCTGAAACCGAACGTGTGACTACAGCCATGCATCAGCATCCCTTCAAGGCTCCGAACGTAGGATAACCTGCCTATACTTTGATAATGCAAATATTTGCGCCCATTCTAACTGTCGCACAAAGATCGTACGTTAGTGTTATTTTGAATGCAAAATAACTATGATTGCTATGACTGCTCAATTATGTTTATCTTGCTGAAGTAACCTTGAATGTCAAAAGGGCTGATAAGCTTCGCCACTGATTATATCTCTACACAACTTTATGAGCCGTAATGCAGTGTTGCATCATAACCGCGATTGAGAAATCCTTGGCGGCACTCGCAGTAGCGCTTATGCACGACCATTCAAGAGACTCAGATGCAGTGTATACGCTAATATGTGGCAGTTACGATGCGGTATCGATCCCTGACCCAGGTGCCCATTGTCTCAGGAAGTAGTAAACGTATCGGTGCGTGGCTATTATAGCTTCAAACCTAACTTCTCGCCTATACATTTATATATAGCAGAATGAGAAGATGGTTAGAGCAGTGCTTCTAAGTTGAAAATTAGGTACATCTATGGTGATATCAGAACTAAATCTTGTGAAAGAAACCATTGCGAAATTGCACAAATCGCATACCTAAAAGAAATCGATTGCCTTGCAAGCATTTTCTCATAAGTAGGACGTTGATACCTAATGTCACATCTAAATCATTAAAGGTGAACCGATGCACTAACAGCAGCCGGTCTTTTTCGATTACAACATGCTTATGAAATAACACCTTAATGGCACTTCTCGGGCAAGTTGTTGCGATTTACTAAGTTTCCTTTTTGGGTGCTAAATCAACGCACACAGAGAGAAAAGAACATACAGACACGCAGAGTCTGTGCGCTTACATGTTTCGCTCGGCGTCTGTTGCTTTAGCGCGTAGAAATCATGTTTACTTGCGAAAGTGTGTTAATATATAGGCGAAATAATCAAACAGTTGCCCTTCTATTTCTGGCTCTGTGTATTTTTCAGGTAAATATATGGGTTTACAAATAAGTATATCTAAAATGGGAGCTATAGAGAACGAAAGTGGCAGATATTGGAAGCGGAAAACTATATAGTGTGGTAGTAGTAGCGGAACGCTTTTGTAATCACCTTGTATATTTCCTTGCAGATCTCATTTGGCCCGGATTAATCGAGTGGTTCACTGAGGATGACCGCTGTGCGGCTACAACTCGGGCGGTGCTTGTTCCTACTGCTGCCAACACTGCTACTACTGGCGTTGCCTGCTGTCCCGAAAGGGGAAGCAGCGCCGATTGTAACGTCGAACTGCAGCGAGACGTTCCTGCGCTACAGCCAGAACCACACCATGTGCCGAGAGGAGCCAGAGTGCGAGATCCAGGTTGCGGGCATCGACGACAACGTCAAGCAGCTCATCCTTAAACTGCACAATCACTACCGTAGCCTCATCGCCGGAGGAAACGAGACGCACATGCCTCCGGCAGCCAACATGCTCGAAATGGTAAACACTTGCCTACTACGGTAAAATGAGAAACTATTTCGACAAAATCCGTCTGTTTTGTGCTGGTAATGTTTAGCATTTTTCACAGACCCAAACAACTTAATGGTTATAGCTAAATGTCGTCTTATATGAATTAACTTCGTTGGCCCAGGGGATAGAGCGTAACACCTTTTGCCACGTATGGCAGTAGGTTCACCTTGTGCAATCGTTCATAAAAAGGAGTGTGCGAACACCACGTTTCTGGGAGCGTGTCGAATGGCTGCAGGTAACCTCTAGTAGTTCTGGGGGTCAACAGAGGATGAACAGATCAGTTCCTACTCGCTTGCTCGGCGCACTATATAGCTGTCTACTCGTAGCTTCCGGTTGGCCTCCATTATCTTGCCGAGGGTAGCGGCCGACCCCGAGCCCACATTTGGCACCCAATGTGGGCATCCAAGTGGTGTGGCCATGCTATTTTGTAACGTTGAATTCTATTTCTTGAAGCTAACGAATTTTGGGTCACACAGATTATGCAAATAAGAGATCCACGGTCATGAAGGATACGTCCTTACCGGTAGACTTTTTGGTTATAGAGTGCGTAAAACCCCCCCCGTAGACACGCAGTGGTCCTGAAGATGACAGCTCGTGCGTTGTGTACGGATATCGCCTTCGCGCAGCTATGCAACCACAGCGCAGTGATTGCGAACAGAGGGCAACAAGGATGAAAAGATAGTGACCGACAACAATTTTCACGAGATGCTTCCGTCAGTTGTCCGTACTCTCCTCCATCAGCCGTCTTGACACTCTTAACGAGTCTGTACGCGCTTTTTGTTCAATCAGAGCCGCATTCGCTCCTTACGACGTGGGTCGTATGTCCCGTGTCGTCGAAGTAGCCACCTCTCGTTTAGTCCTTAAAATGTCCGCTGGATGGTGGCACTTGTGTATGATGAATATATAATGAAAGATGCGAGATGGCGGTACTTGGAGTGTTCACTAGATGGATCGATCGTCGTTTTGCCCAACTCCTAATTACTCACTCCATGGACATGCTGTGATTTTTTTTCCTCGGTCCCGCGAAATTCCTGCACCTTCCTAGCTGCATCTTTTTTATAAATATGTCATTTCGGTATGTTCCCCGCAAAGCTTATTGTTTCTAACTATGCAATTTTGACAGGACAAAGCTCGCAAGCATATTCCATCAAACTTCTGCATCTATAGCATTGTCGCTCGCATCTGAACCAGTGATTAGGGGACCAAATGGGCTTTTCAACAACACGGCGAGCCGCAATTACAGAGTCGAAGAATTGCGAAAGGGGCAATAGTCATAGCGCAAGCTTTTGACCACTTGCCTTATAGCAAAATCCGCACACCAGCAGGCGTGAGTGTCGTAAAATGCACACATGCCGGTGTACGGGAAGGATACCGAGCGTGACATGCAGCCTGCAATTCGATTTCCTTGTTAGGCATTTCGCGAGTCGGGACAATGCACGCTGTGAGGTAAGATGACCTTGGCACCCCCTGTCTGTGTGTTCACAATGCCTCCGCCCCTGCGCACTTTCAGGGTGCCGACTAGGGCGTGAGCTTTTCTTTATTCGGTGGAGAAAATGGCGATTGCGGCATTTTCCTTCGTAGGATGATTACAAACGTCACCGTAAAAGCAGTTTGTGCTTGTATCCATGTTCGCTGGACAAGTTTTCGTTGTTTTATTGATGAAATTTGCGAGGAAGTGGCTACATGTAGGTAACATTTAGGAATCGCTTACTAATAAACGTTGTACCTCCACAATTGTTTATTACGTGTCCATATCGAGAAGATGTACAAAAAAGCGCTCTTCCCACTATCAGATATTTTCAATCAGTTTGCTTTAATCAATGTCTAGCTTTTAGGTTGTCGCTTAGAATGTAGTGATATGCTCAGCTTTTGACATGATTTTCTCATGGTGTTACTTTATTTTAATGTTACTGCGACGTGCTTTAATCAGCTGATTTGGTCAGGTTAGCCTTGGACACCAGTCCAACTGCATGTTACATGCGAGGGCTGCTCTCATTGCTTTCTAATATGATTGTCACAATAACATCAAATAGCCTGTGAGCGCCACGCGAACCATTTCTCGCTCACCACTTCAGTAAGGGCTACGTTCTGTTGATTATACAAATGAGAGAGATGGTTGTCGGAGTTCTTTCCGGAAGCGTCGCGTGGTCAGTGATAGCCTCGGAATGCAGGCGCTCGGGAAACTGAGAGCCTCAACTGCGTACTCGCACAAACGCTCGCGTTATCGCCCTGTGGGTCCGGAAAGTTTGCATAATGCTCTTGTCAAAGAGCACACACAGAGCCAGCGTATGAGTAGGCAAACATAACTTCTTTGTCTAAAGCAACCGGATGGGCTTTAGACAATCATGCGGACAAAGATTTTTAGCATTAGAAAGGAAGCCGAGTAGAAATACCGTATACTATACACCGCTATATATTGGTCAGGTGCATCGTGTTCACCCTTGAAAATAAAATGCTCATCTTATTCTCTATATAAGCGTACTCCAAGCAAGAATGGCAACAGCTCAAGAGTAATTGCCACTGCTAACTAATATTTTTGAGGAATATAGTTGCCGAGCGAGCATATATATATATACGACCATCGTAATTGTACGAGTTTTCCGTACAGAAACCAAGATATGCTCACGAGGGGCACCGTAGTAAAGGGCTCCAGAAATTCGGGCCATCTGGTATTCTTCAACGTGCGCCTCAATCTGATACACGGGCCTCAAGCATTTCGCATACATTGAAATGCAGCCGGCCCGTGTGGGATTCGTTACCGCGACCTACGGGGTCAGCAGTCGAACTCTGGACTGTAGTGGCGGGTATAGGCTTATCTAACTCTTTGCTGTTTCTCCTCTGCGTGTTATATGGGGTGGACAACTAAGCTTGAAGGAAGCCATTTCCCGAACTGCCATCGTAGGTGCACTACGGCCGACACTTCAAATTTTCAGTTCTATGTAGTCGTTTGACAACGCCGGACGATGGGCGTATGAATTCGAATACCTCACTGACGACGACAAAGTTCTGATCTTCGCTTTAATGCCGATGGGGCGTTATTTTTGGAATTGTACCACACTGTACACCAGTCTAAAAGTATCTGAAAGAATGGTAGGGGGGGTGTATGCGCATGCATAATTGCGTATGCTCCATAGATCTCGAGCGAGGTCTGTTGGTGAGGCCCACATTGTGCACGCTTTTGGAGGTAAAGAGCGTGACTCCATACCAAGAAGCGGGAATCCTTTGATTGGAGTTGACCTCGTGGGCTATGCAAGACTGCCAGGTAGTTCCCGGCACAGAAAGAAAAATGATAAAAAGCACGCCCATTTGGAGGTACGAGCCAACTTCGATGCCTGCTTCGGCGCGGTCGGCTGGCATGGCAAATACAAAGTGACGTTGAAAGAGGAGCCTGTCACGTCGCGCCTACACGGCGACGAAACGCAGAGGGGCGGTTCTGTCTAATGTGATTCTGTTGAATCCTCGGTCACGCGTTTAATGACCACGTCGGATGGTAAACAGTATTTTTCGAGTTTCCTCGTTGCTTCCTAAGGCGCGTTTCGAGTTCTGCAGACGGTCTGAAATTGTACATTGCGCGAAATCAACTCATACGTCTGTTCTGCTTATCAAGAAGTACATATTATGTTGAGTGTACCAAGGCTCCCTCGATTAGTGAAACAATTTTGCCTTTTTCTGTACTTAAATTATGCGTTGGCGCAGTGCTTGTCTTTTTTATGTTGCTCCTCCTTATTGTGGTTCTAATGGATACTGACAGTTGACTCTTGAACGTCAGCGATTTTCACGTGTAGACGAAATCAAGTTTTTCAGCTCGCCTGGTGTTTTTCTCACCCCATTTAACAGCACTTTCCCCATCTTCCTTATGTGTGCGCCTTCATTGGCTGCAAATATTTTGCTTCTAATACATTTGCCTTGTTCGATGCAGGAGTGGGACGATGACTTGGCGATGGTGGCCCAAGCACATGCTAACCTGTGCCAGTTCGAACACGACTGCCCGTCATGCCGATCACTGCGTAAGTGTGCGCAATGAGCATGCGAACTTACACCCATCGTTGCCTTTTTTCAGCAAGCAGTAAGATTCATTACGCTAGCCATTACACACCGTGTACTAAAATAATATTATTGGCACGATATAAGGACAGTGAGGGCGTGTAGAAGCAGGGAATATTTGTAACAAGCTAGCGTTCATGGTGTCTCACGCTGCTGCTCGACCTTTAGCTTAATATTGCCCTTCAAAATGGCGCAATAAGGAAAGTATAGGCAAACATTTCATTATTCACACTGTGTCGTGGAGAACTCTTCTCGCCGATTTGTCTTTCTGTCCCAGAGCTCAAGTGCAGCAACACGACGCCATTTCCTTTAGCGCACACTTACAATAACGTGTCTGCCCTATAACCTCTTATAACCTAACCGCGGTCCCTCTACGCTCTTGGCAGATGTTCTGTTGTACAGAATAAGAATCTCCTACATTAGTAAATTGAAGCATGCGCACAGAATGACGTCATGTTTCAAGTATTACCGGATGTGTCATTGCGCAGGAGCTAATCCTCGTCTATAGACGTCTATAGACGAGGATTAGCTCTTAGTTAACATTAAGAGCGCTGGTCATCTTTAACTGACTTCAGCCCTCTTCAGGCACCCATAAATCAGTCGACCAAAACTATTTTACTCCTCTTGAATTGTGATTCTATGCATTAATTAGGAAAATGCTGCTCATCGCATGCATGCACAGAAAAGATCTTTCTCATTTGTTGGTGCATCCTTCTAAGAAATTTCAGTGAAAAAACGTCATTTGAATAAACGCGATTGTAGCAGCCGGTTCTATACGGTTAACTGCCGAGACAAAGTTGAGAAATAGTGACTGAAAAGGAATTTTATCGCTAAGGTCACCACACCAAACGTGTCAATTCATACACGGCGAGCACACCTTATGCAAAATTATCGACTAAGGCTAAGGTTCCATGGAGGGCTATTCGGTATAGATACGTAATAACTTTCAGTAAAGCTCTATTTCAGGCAGCAATAATTTTGTTTCACCCTCCCTAAAAAACTCCGTGCTCTTACACTTGCAGAGAAGTTTACCGACGTCGGCCAAAACCTGTGCCTGGACAGGACCACAAGACACAATCCACAGCCGGACTGGGAAAGCTGCGTGCGGCGCTGGTACGACGAGGTGTCCCTCTTTTCCAACGCCTCACGCACACCATTCCAGTTTGACCTTCCCACGGGACATTTCACGCAGGTAGGCAGAAGCACACTCTAGCTCATGAGCATGTGCGCCATAGTTTCAATTTAGTGAATGGCGCAGCACCTATTTTCGCGCGGTGCACTCTAAAGACTTCTGTGTGCATTGTGTCGTGAATCAGTGCTTGGAGGTACGCTATACACTTCATCTATGAAAATACTTGTCTGTTAAATATTCCTAAGTAAGCTTTCGTTAATGTAAACAGGGGCTTAGGTGAGCCACTTAGACTTGAGCGTCGAGGAATCGCCCTAACTTGATGTTACAGAAGGGGGGAAGTGGTGATGGTATACATTTGTATACATGTATACATGTGTCGTTTACATGTGTCTGTATGTGTATACAGTATACATGTGTCGTTTCAGAGGAATCCGCGCCACCACTAGCCACGAGGTGGCGATCATTCGTCAGTAAGTCCGCGGAGCATGAAATATGCACATGCTCAGTGCAACTATAGCTGTAGTCAAATGACCAACAACGGGAACTCCCCAGTGCACGTTATATCACGTGGTCGTCATAGGTCAGTCTGCAAACACGGTTGAACAGGGCTCTGTTTTCATGAACGGGTTCACATTTTTGTCCATAGTGGAGCGCTGGCGCCATCTATCGATCGTTGAACATAAAGCAAAGTATAGCGCTTACAAACTCCAGCGCATCGAGGCGGTTGCGTTGCACCACTTGCGTGCTTGTAAGTTACAGCGAAAATAGCTACACCTATGCGTAAGTAAAGGCTGGGTAGCAAGTTGGGGCACGCAAGTCAGCAGGTGTAATCGGCAATCCAGTAACAAAAATGATTTTACCGATTACCTGTATCTATATAATGCATTTGTATTTCTTCTTAATTCTTATTTATATCGTTTCAGTAGTTTCTTAGCGTTTCGTGTATTATATAATGTATATGAAGGCGACTGGTACGTTAAAGCATTAAACTTCTTGCTTCTGACAAAAACAGAAAAACTACCATCGCATACATGATATTGCTTATTGTTAACGCGATAATTATTGTTACGTTCCTCTATGCTTTTTTGTTTCTATTCATGAATGCTTCGCTTTTATAGTGACAATGACTGCTTCTGAACTGGATTCTGTTACTTTCTCGACAAAAAACGTGTTTTTCTGCGAATTATTGTATATATAACGTGCTACTACTGTCTTTTTACTTGTTTTTTTTTGTTTATTTGCGGCCATTTTTTTTTCTTTTAAGCGTGACGATATGCTGCGTCCAGTAGTCGTAAGAATGACGGCACACCTGCTCGTTCTAGTGCCTTAACACCGCCATTTTTTACGTCGCAGATGGTGTGGGCGACCACGTGGAAGATTGGCTGCGGCTACACGCGCTATCCGTCCACCGAGCCGCCTTTCACCTACGACCTTCTCTACACCTGCGACTACGGCCCAGGGTCAGTGAATATAGACTTCGGTTTTTGTTTGTTTGTTTGCAATGTAGTAAGCCGAGAAATCAATATTTGAGTGCGCCTATACTCATATGAATGTTTAGAAACAAGGCACCGCGGGACCTATAGGAGGACCAAGGTTATTTCATTGGAATGTAACAATCCGCCACGATGGATCAGCGGCTAAGGGGCTGCTCACACGAAGGTCACGGATTCCATCCCGGCCGCGCCAGTCGCTTTTCGGTGGAGGCCCGTGCACTGTGTGATGTTGCTGCATGCTAAAAAGCGCAAGATAGTCGAAATTTCTGAATCCCTCCGTCTCTCATAATCATATCTTGGTTTTGGGACGTAAACCCGCAGATATCAATATTGAATTGGAACAAACTTCATACTTTTCTCTTTTTATCAGAGCGTCAGGCGCTAAGACCAAGCGATTTAAATGGGTGGTTAGGCGCACCATGTTTCTGAAGCTTCTCACAGCTCTTGCAATCAATATATGGTAGATTAATTATGCAGTCAAAGATATACGCAGGCAGAGCTAATGCAAATTTACCATTCAGTCAGTGGCGTGGACTGCATCAAAATCAGCTTTGTTTTCCGAACTTGGCTTTCTTCTTTTGCACTTTTAGTATGGTCATTGTCATGTTTACGAATACGCGCTTCAGGTGGTGTCCAAAATATGAAGCTCCCTGATTGTGGAGAGAAGCTGGTGTCAGCGGCACTGATAAGGTCCTCTAGTCCTGTATTTTATCGACATCGGTCAGCGCGTTTTCAGAACTGCGGCGTTGCCACTTAGCCATTCACTTAATCCCGCTAGAACTAAATAAATAACGCTTAGAACGAACGTAAGCGCATTATTAGTCTTCCAACGATCACGGGTGCCTTGTTTGTAAACAAGGGATGGGTCAATCAACGGGCAGCTGTAATCCTCCGACCGCGCAGTGAAGGCGTATACGAGCAGCATCCATTGCGGTTACATTGACAGGCAGTTGCTATGACGTTATACGCACTTCGGCTTCGAACATAGATGCAGCGCAAAAGAACACAGGAAGGCGAAAGGCACTAAGCAAGTCTTTCCGTTTTCTTTCATTCTTATTTCGCATACACGGTCGCACAAACTTGTATATAGCTTAAGTGGGTGTAAGCGTAAATCTGCTCTAGCTGCTTCACACGAAGTTTTGGTAACAAAAGATTTGTCTTGCAGTCAAGCTATATTATCACTTCGCTAAAAATTATTACCTTGCGCCCACGTTCCCACAGTCATGAATGAAATTTCATTAATACAATGTTTGTTATTGCGTAACAAGGAACTTGTAGCGCAAATATTTTCAAGCATGCTTAGAAATATGAAACGAGTGTTTGAAGTAGCCCAGGCAAATATTTCTTATGCGAGAGGACAATCTGAGAGGACCTGAACACATGTTTCCTGTCAGAGCTATATAGCGATTGTACATAGATGTATTTCTAATGGATGTATATCATTAGCGGCTTTATTTGAGAAGAACACTAGTTAGCTTGATTGATGTAGCGAACATCGATAAATGTCTTCGTTGTGAACAAGCTGCTCCGATATGCTCAACAGGGTTGGCTCAACACATATGACTATATGCGTTGAGCCATGTAGACTATATGTGTTGAACTATATAGGAAAATGTGCTTGCTGGGAAAAAATATGTTTTCGTAAACATAAAAACGAAATCGAAACCTTGCTCGACACCGCCATTCATGTTTCGGCGCTGATAAAATTGAAAGAAGCTTGGGATCCGTATTTTATTGCGTAACAATAGCTGATATTACTATGTTTTTATTGTATATAATTGATAGCCTCACTTCAATATTGAGCAATGGCTTTGTAGTTTGTCTTACGCTCGGTTTTCGCCTGTTGTGTTTTCTGCAGGGGAAACATTGTGGGTGGCGAAATGTACGAGGAAGGTGACGCGTGCTCCAACTGCCCCGAGGGAACCTGCTGTGGAAGTTCTTGCGATGAACAGAACGTCGACACGCGCTTCAAAGGACTGTGCAGTGAGTTTCCGTTGCGCATTCTTTCTACAGTTCGTAAGCATGCTGACAAGCTCCTGCGAACACAAACACCCGCTATGTTAAATAAAAGATACGCTGTCGGATGTTCATTTCGTGCTCTATAGGTTCCAATCTAAAGAAATGGGACCACAAGTAATTTTTTTCAAATCAATTAAGTGCACTGAGCTGCGCTTGTTCAGGCAAAACGCTTGTCTTTCAGCAAGACTTTCCTGCAAGTTCCTATTCTTGACCATAGAATAGCATCGTTTTCGGCAGCATTGGGCCAGATAAAGAAGCCGTCTACAGAAAACAAAGTTCTTAGAACCTGGCTTGCCAGGGCCTTCGACCTGGTGCGTTTCCTGAGAGATCGCGGGATCGAAAGAAATATTGTGCGTTAAATAGTGTTTTCAGTGTTAGACGGACATCAATATTGTCGCAATCATACTTTGATGTTTCTACACTGTTCTCGTGTATAACGCTCTTTTCTTTAGTAGCGACGCGAGCATGGAGGGGCACTGCTGTTCCTCTTGCAAGTTTTTCCGATCACGCACTTATCATCGCTTTCTCGAATATTCGAAAAACGTCTTGTAAAAAAAACCACTGGCATGAAATAGACAGCTTCCGCTCAAGTTAAGAGTTGTATTGGATATCTGCGACATCAGAGCGCAGTTTACTAAGACAGGGGCTAATTAAAAGTAAAAAAAAACAATGAAAATCAGCTGAATGAGTTCATTGAAGGAACAGATGGTTTTTTTTTTTTTTTGTGAGCAACAGGAACGTTGCACCACCGAAAGGAGCATATTATAACCATTTGTATCTTTCTACGTGATTTCTGATATTCGCGTCTGCAGCGCGACTATAGCAACACCTACCACCATGGCCAACGTTTCTTGCCCCACGAGTCGGGCACAAGATTCCTGCTCCGTGACGTGCAAGTGCCATTGCCTCAATGTTCACAGTTCCTTTCCCTTTCTCAAGAACAGGGTAGCCAACTGGGCGTCTTCGCTGTCGTTCCTTTTTGCGTCGTGTGCTACATCAGTTGCTGGCGTCACCTAATCTAAACAACGTCTGTCCTTCTATGAAAGAACATTATCTTAATGCAAACGTCGCAGCTCCACCGTTCATGCATGTTGCTTGTTGGCCAGCCAACACGAGCCGGATTCGCGTGTAGTCGTTCGCGGCACCGAACACCATCGTGATGGGAAATAAAGTGTAGACAACGGGTGCATAATGCGAAAAGTCTGCAGCTGCGGCTGCCCATAGACGTGGTTCACCCGCGTTCATAACTTGTAACTTAGCAATTCTTAGAAGCTGGTTCCGTTGTCGGTGCGAATTGAAGGCTACAGTTATAGCAAAAAATGTCAAAAATGTTCCCAAGATGTTCGCAAAAATGTTCGCATTTGAGAACCATTGCATGGCTACCCTTAATCATTAGTGTGCATTGCTTTTGGCTGTAAACGCTTCCTTCAGAACCAGTGATGGCGAAGAAAGCTACATTTCTGCAAAGCCTGAACACTTAGTTTTGAATTGAAAAGTTCTGACCTTTTATTGTGCTTACGCATGGTCCATTAAAAGTTATTATTTACTTTAGATGCCGTATCTCGTAAAATTTCGAGGCCAACTGCATACGCTAACGTAGTCTCTAAACGAGCATGTAGATCCAAAACTATATACCTAAAATTGATAAAGAAGCACTTTGACACTCCTTTGGGTCCCACGGCAGCCCTGGTATAGTAAAAAATCCTTAGAGTTAGCATGTGTTCTTAAAGAAAGTCGTGTGCTTGCCAAGTAAGGATAGGCATAAAACAATTGAATTATTTTTTTGATTCATAGTTTATGGGCATCACAAACTTTTTGTAAGAGATAACGTTCATATTGCATTTTCGTTTTCTTCCCAGAGCCTACGACTCCTGAAGGTCCCAAGCCCGCCATAAACAAGAAGGGCCTCATCTGGGCGTGTCTTTTTAACAACGAGACGTCCGAATCCTGTGAGACTGTCTCCGATCCCCCAGACGTTTTCAACACCAAGCCAATGTTTGGTGGTGAGTTGTTTGATTTATTTTTCTGATTTTTTTTTGTGTGTGTGTGTGTGTGTGTGTGTGTTTCTATCGGTCGCTATATTTGTCAATTGTACCCGCGTCAACCACAGTTTCAATATGCTTGCACTTGATCTGGGGTTATGAATATCCTTCAGTTCCACTCAGTATTCATCGCATCTAACAATGTGTTGTTATCTTGTGATCCCACAGTCTAAACTGGCATGGTGGTGGCTTATCAGGTAATACATAACGTTGAACACGCAAATTGATGTTGTATATAAACATTTTATAACGTATTTCTTAGCGATGCTCCTAAAATTATGACACAGTACATCGAATAAACGTTCCCATAACAAACGAACGGCTTTTATATGCGCATAAAACTTTTTTGTTGACCGCATCTAGCCACAATCGCAAGCTCAAAAACTAGTCAATACTGAGAGTTCTTGGAGCAGTTCTTGGAGAGTATATGTACTCGATGGTACGCGACATTAACAAAGTTAGAACGTCCGTACGAGGATGTCTGCAGCTTGAGGGTCTCCTTTTATACCGCGTTTCCATTCACTATGGCATGAGCAGCATTTTAGAAATTCGCTTCTGGCAAGAGTACTATGATTAAGAAGACGGGTAAATAGCGAATGGTCTCTACAATCAATCGATCGAAGTAAAGAGCCCTCGAAGTAAAATATTTTTTTGAGCCGGGTTTGTAAATCACTTCTTTATTATACTAAATACAACCGTTATCGCCAGGAGGTCGGGACCATTTATTGTGACCACATCCGTAATATCGCTAATATTCTATAAGCACAAGTTCATTGCTTTTAGGAACTTTAGCAATATATTCATTGCCTTCATCCGCGTTAAGTTCTCAGCACGATATTCTATATGTAAACTCGCGGAGCTTTCCATGCCTTTTCAAATGTTGCATTTACTGGAGCTGCGTTTTAACGCGCCAATCGTCTGCCATCGCAGCCGGCTACTTGGAGACCGTGGTAGAGGGAGGCAATCGGGTCGAGCTCACGTTCAAGCGCATCATCAAGAGCCCGCAGTCTCCGTTCTGCATCAACATCGAGTACGCCAAGGGACCGAGCGTGGCGGGAGACCAGGCGGACGGTTCGCTGCGACTGCTCCTGACGTCGCCAGTGCTAAACCTCTTCCAGATCGACGCCGAACTTGGCGGTGACTACACGGGTTACCAGATGTACTCCTTCTCCCTGGACTTTCGCGTACCCGTCCAGGTAGGCACAACGTGGTCCCCTCGAGCAGTGCTGGTGGGACGTTTTTCGGCTTGCCGGTCGTGCTGGCTTAACTTTTACGGCGTTGTGCGGCTGTAAGCACGTTGATGACGCCAATTTGTTTCCCGTGTGATAGTAGCTGCACCTTTATGTAGGCGAAATGCAGGATCAGCCGCGTGCTTAGATTTAGGTGTATGTTAATATCCCCACGAAGCATAATCTATTGCGAAATCCCCCCCCCCCCCCCTGTAGATTGTATCATAAATATGGTTCTGGCAGTTTGCAATAGCAATAGTTTTACCATGCCACTGTCGGCAATAAGTAAAGCAGGAGCGTAGCGAAAATTTTTCCCGGGGTCAACCCTACTGTGTGTTCGTGTGTGTGCATACACGCAACCGAAATAGCAAATTTTTGGGGAGAGGTGAACCCTCTCCTCCTTGGCTATTCCCTTGACATGAAGAGATGACGATGATGATTATGATGATGATGATGATGGTTTTATTTCCACCAATACACAGTTGACGGAGGGGGTGACAATAAAAGCGATTGTCCGCTTGACTAAGTTCTCACCACCCTTATATACATAAAGCGGTAGCGGCGACAAATTAACAATATATAATACTGGAATGAATCGCAGTAGGCCAAACAATTTAAACATACTCCCGAAACAAGAATTATTGCCAGACACCTACGTGCGTTGCGTGAAATATGACAGACTTCATGACGATCTCACTGGCAATCTGTTCGGTACGTAGCGGACGACTATTAATCATCTAGTCAGTATTTCTTTTTTTTCTCCCTTTTAATTCTTACGATTGGGTGTTGTTTTGCTGAGTGAACTCCAGCATTCATGGAAGTTGCTTCAGTTTCAAATATCCCCAAAATGTTTTATACACCTTTCATCTCTTCCCGAGAGGTGTGTGTCGCATGCGGGCCAAACATATCAATATTATCATACTCTATTTTATTCAGCTTGCTCATCTTTACAATGTAATTCCATTGGGAAGTGCGACAGGCTGACAGCATAAGCACGGAACTGAAAGAACAAGAGCGAGGTTGAAAATATTGTCACGATGATCATTCGCACTAGCACCTTGTGCGCCACGGGCACATATTCTTAGAAAGGAAGCCAGTTCGTATAGAACCAGATTATAGCGCTTTCGGGCTTCCCAGTATTCCTTCCTAGTGTGTCAGTCAGTCAGAATTACTAAAAATATGCCAACTTATGTGAAACGTTTAATGCTTTCACGACCCCGGTATCGTTTGTTCGGACGCAGTATGTCTCTCTCTCCTAAGAGAGTTAATACCGAGACTTCCTCCGTTAGAAATGTACCAAGAGGATCTTAATCTATAGCCTCAATTTACTTAAGATATTTGGAACTCTTTCAAACCCCAAATATTGGTTTGACAGTTCGTAAAAGCAAATAAGAAAAAAAATTCCCGCTTACCCAATCGTTGCATCTGTTCTTCCGCAGGTTGGCTTCTCCTACTCTGTTCCAACGAACAGCTCTGCGCAGTACTTCAGCCTGTACAAGCTCGTCGTAAATCAAGGGGCTTGTTCGCAAGGCTTCTAGGGAACGTCTTTGTGACGATTCTCAGCCGCGACATTGTTTCGCATCGGACAAAACGTGTTTCACGAAGACTCTCGACTCGCGTATACGTGTTGCGCACGTCACACGCGATGAGTGTCACTTGCCTAACTCGAGGTGTTCCCGTGAGCCTGGCCTGTGTTTGCTGGATCAACACCAGAGATGAGATTGTGCCTACCCGACGCAGTATACGTCTCTGGAAGGCTGTTTGGAGGCTTCGGTCTCTCTCCACTTTTGTCGGATGTGGTCTCATCCTTTTTCGTGCAGGTGATTGTTGTTGTCTTTTTAGATATATCTGTATGTGTTAACGTACTGTGATGTCCGTAGCACTTGGTCCACGATTTTTGTGTATTGTTCGGTGCAGTCATCTATTGCGGTCATATGAATTTTAATCACTTTCAGGTGCTTCAAACGTGTAAACTTAACTACCGATCTCTAGGCCAAAGCATGTATTTTTTAAAATTTATCTGCCCCTTCATGCGTACCGTTCATCTCGCTGTTGTGACGGTGCTTAGCAACTTGACTCAGTAGTCGCTCACGAAAAGCTAGTTAGCGCATCGAAAGTGGGGCCACTAGCGAGGCTCAACTAGTACTGATCTAAAAATTAATCAGTCGCAATTTAAGTTTTGGTGTGCCTCAAGACAAAGAGAAGCATTTTTCTAATTGCATGCAATTGCGACGCTTTTCTTTTTACAGTACATTATCATTACATCCTGTGGCATCATTTATCGTGAATCCACGTTGCGTTGATACTTTTATAAAACAATTCATTAGAGATTTGCACAATAATGCACTTGTGTTAGCTATTCGCGTCTACTGTAAACAGGCGTGCTTTCTAGGCGAAACACGTCCTTGAACCAGTTTCTTTTTAATAAAACATGACGTCGTTACAACAAAGCATTGTTTTCAGAACAGTGCTTTTGAGCGTGTACCGATACTTTTTTCAACAGCTCTCGCAAGCGCATATGCGTGTTTCTATTGAGTCGTAACGTTACTGTGCGCTTCAACCGAAATATTCAGTCTCATACAAAGTGCTACTCATGCTATTTGTTACCGTTACTCTCCATTTGCAAACCAAAACGGTTTGTTTGTCGCTTTTCACACTTCAAAAGCGAGAATCGTATTCATCCCATCACGTGCGTTCAGAAGCATGTTTCACTGATCACGAGCCTAATTTCTTTTTGTACATAATCCACATTTCCATATCGTAACAAGTCCTCGAGAAAATGTGTTTTATACGCAATGCCTTTATTATTTAGCAAAGTGTTCATTTTTTGTGCATGTATGTACGGTACGTTTCATGTTGACCGAAGACGCATTTATTTGCATTGTCAACGCATTCATCCTACCATGCTCGTAAACATTCATAATCTTTTTAGATGAAAGTTATGTATCGGGACATTCAATCATTGTGCAATAAATTGTATAAATTTCCTGTATGGCTCCAACTTTTTGTGCTTCTTCGATGTAAACAAGGCTTTTAACATGCAATGCGTATGACTTTCTTTCTAAATTAGAATGCTCATTGCTGCGGTAGTGTAACGGTAATCAGCTGCTGACACGAAGGCCGCGGGTTCTATCCCGACCACGGCGGTCACATTCGTAGAGGCCCGTGCACTGGTCGCCACAACTGCGATTCGATACCCCGACCAGCAGGTTCCGCAATCGAGTACCTTAGCCACTCGACCACCGCGGCGCGGCTAAGTCTGAGGAGTCAGTCAGTCAGATAGACAGTCAGTCAGATAGACAGTCAGTCAGTCAGATAGACAGTCAGTCAGTCAGATAGACAGTCAGTCAGTCAGATAGACAGTCAGTCAGTCGGATAGACAGTCAGTCAGTCGGATAGACAGTCAGTCAGTCAGATAGACAGTCAGTCAGTCAGATAGACAGTCAGTCAGTCAGATATACAGTCAGTCAGTCAGATATACAGTCAGTCAGTCAGATATACAGTCAGTCAGTCAGATATACAGTCAGTCAGTCAGATATACAGTCAGTCAGTCAGATATACAGTCAGTCAGTCAGATATACAGTCCGTCAGTCAGATATACAGTCCGTCAGTCAGATATACAGTCCGTCAGTCAGATATACAGTCCGTCAGTCAGATATACAGTCCGTCAGTCAGATATACAGCCCGTCAGTCAGATATACAGCCCGTCAGTCAGATATACAGCCCGTCAGTCAGATATACAGCCCGTCAGTCAGATTGACAGTCAGATAGACAGTCAGTCAGTCAGTCATACAGTCAGATAGACAGATAGACAGTCAGATAGACAGATAGACAGTCAGTCAGTCAGATAGACAGATAGACAGTCAGTCAGTCAGAGAGACAGACAGACAGACACAGACAGGCAGATTGATTGATTGATTGATTGACAGACAGATTGATTGATTGATTGACAGACAGATTGATTGATTGATTGACAGACAGATAGATAGACTGATAGATAGACAGAGAGACTAATTGATTGATTGATTGACAGATAGATAGACTGATAGATAGACAGACAGACTGATTGATTGATTGATTGACAGATAGATAGATAGACAGGCAGACTGATTGATTGATTGACAGACAGATAGACAGACAGACTGATTGATTGATTGATTGATTGACAGACTGAGAGAAGACAGACTGATTGATTGATTGATTGATTGATTGATTGATTGATTGATTGATTGATTGATTGATTGATTGATTGATTGACAGATAGATAGATAGATAGATAGATAGATAGATAGATAGATAGATAGATAGATAGATAGATAGATAGATAGATAGATAGATAGATAGATAGATAGATAACAATGCTTCGCACTTCAAACACACAGCCATATGCAAGACCATTGTAAAACATGATCCAAGCCATTCGAGTGAAGTGAAAGTGCCTGGTTGACAGCCAAAGCCGGCGTAACTTCGCATGTAGGCGTCCCGAAAAGCGTAATGTGTGAGCTCGTCAGAGCGCCCAGCCGTTTGGCTTGGAGGCGCTGTGCGTCGTTATTTATTCGCGGCTAATCTCCTCGAGTAGCGCATCCAACGCAACCGATGCTCCCGGCCGAATGGCATTTGTCTCGTCTCACAGCCACAGGCAAGGCGCCTACCGTCTTCGCAGGTGGGCGCTAGGTATATCTAAGTATCGCCTGCGTAGGCTTCGTTTGCTGACCGTTTGCATATCGCATTGGATAACAGTGTCGCTCTCAGCTAGGAAATAATACGTGAGTACAGCGTGTATTTTCTATTTAAACGTTCTTGCATAAATTGCGAAAAAAAAAAAAGCTGAGGTCTCTTGATTTTATCGGAGTAAAGGGAAGTAATGCAAAAAGGAAAATCAGACAACGAACACGATACAGATAGACACAGAACTTTATTGGGTCCTGAAAAAACGCTGCTTCTTTTGAGCAACGCCTCGGGGTGCTTTTCTGGACATTGTTGATTTGCGCCATGTTGTCGAATTCCGCCGTTAATTGATGCTAATTAGCCAAGTGAGCTGCTGCAAGCTCACTGATTGGCTTAAAATGCCACCATTACGAAATTTGACAATATGGCGGAATTAGACAGTGTCCAGAATAGCACACCCGGACCACTCCCACGTGAGAACAAGGAGGCCTAACCTCACCGCCACATGGTGGGCTCTCTGGACAGCCCGTAGTTGTGGTAGTAACTTGGAACTTCGTGAGGCAGAGTTCGATTCCTGTATGTATGCCAACTTGGGTCCCGTAACTAGAGGCACCGCGTTAGCATATGTTCAATTTTAGTAATCTCGCTACAGCCATGAAGAGACACAACAGACTCTGATGACACGATGCTGAGGAAATATAGATTTGGATATGACCTGGTCTGGAGAATCGACGCTCTTACCTAAAGAGACAGAACAAAGGGCGCCACATGGCTGTCACACGTTCCCGAATAATTTGTCCCTTTAGCGTACAGTGCAATTAATCGCAGACAGTGTATGATCGACAAGCCGCTACTGCTGCGCCCTTCTTGCATACAAAACACTAATTACCCCAAACGTAGGATAATTTTACAATGACGAAACAAAAGGCAAATTGGTAGGCGTGACACTAAGAGATAAGAAGACAGATGACTGGGCCGTATAATAGATAGGGGCAACCGATATGCTAGTTGATAAGATAAAATAAGATACCTGGGCGAGTGACATCATAAGGACGACAAATAGCGCCGGTGGTTAGGTAAATCGACGGAATAGATACAAAGGATTAGTAAATGAAGCCAAGGCTATTGAAGGATTAGACGGTGGGGTGCTATAAAATGAAATGCATACTCTAAAGGTGATCGCCTCGGCAGCAAAATATGAGGGTACATTTGCAGGTAATCAGCAGGACAGGGTAAATTGAAGGTCCTTATAAAAGAGGCCTCCCAGTTACAATGGCGCAGTGGATGAACGGAGACTAAAGAACGTGGATTTTTGCAAAAACGGTGTTTACTTCGTTTTAACAACTCGCTCGTGCACTTCCGAAAGTCGAACCTACACAGACGCTGATGAGCTACGGGCGAAACTTTGTGTCGCAGATCGAATTGTTGTGAGAGCGTGTGGACTGCCTAGCAAGAGAGTACTCCAAGTCATAGTCTGAGGAGTTCGCTGTTATGCATGAAACATTTTGAATAGTCTCGCGATAGGATATTTCCCGCACAACTGTGTACCATCGGAATATGCAGAATATAGCGCAACATCCTTTTTTGCCTCCGTGATAAAATCATCACTTGTTAGAGCTGCTATCAAAATACACAAAGAGAACAAAACGGGAAACGTGTGCTAGACGCGCATTGAAAAAAAGTTTGTTTTTTTTTTTGTCTTAACACCTTTGCATGCGCATTTCCACCTACCTGAAATAATAAAATGTCGTAGGGCTAACACATCTGGTAATGAAATACGTGTTCAGCTTAATTGGCCAAGACGTGCTGTTTTAGTGCCCGCTCCAGCTAATTAGCATAGCCGCGCTCACTCAGTTCAGCGTCGCAAGCTCCTGCCCCCGTCATATTGACACTTGGTACTTGGGCGTAACGTGTCAATGGCTGTCATGAATTGCGGCAACGTTTACTCTTCACTTTTACCTGCTGTTAAGCGCACGCTATACGGTCAATCTATCGTGGTAACTTTGTTTCGGGGGATTGCGAGAACCCCCAAACGGGGAGCCACAGCATGCTAACCGGCTCATACTGCGTCTGAAGTTTTTATTTCTCGTTTACCGCCTGATATGTCTGCCGGGCCTTTATAAACAAGGTTGCCACGGAGATCGCACATGTGATGAGGGTAAAGTGTAGAGCCGGAACATTGTTCAAGAACGCTTGCAACATTAATACACACGCTGTAAAATAGTCGCACTGTGTATCCTCTATCGAAAACTTTTATCCGCAATCACGCTTTCTGCTTCAAAAAAGTGTCCTCGATTGACTGATATGTAGTGTTCAACGTCCCAAAACCACTATATGACTATATGAGACACCGTAGTGGAGGGCTTCAGAAGTTTGGCCACCTAGGTTTTTTTTTTTTTTTTAACGTGCACCCAAATCTGAGCTCACGGAAAAAAGTGTCCTCATTACGAGATTCAACACACATTCACTTCATCAGACGCTCAGTCAAAGGAAAGCCCCGGATGCGACCACTGATGCGATTACACGCCCAATGAGGATGAGTATTTTGTTACCACATGCCGGCGCTGATACTCCTCGCGTAGACAGGCACACAATATTAAACAATCCTTTAAGCTTGCGCATTCGATTTCAAAATTATGCATTACGCTAACGAGAACCTCTGCGTAACGAAAACCTGCGGGCCAACGCCACCGTGACATCTCAGTGAACGTATGGCTGTTGAACGCGCTGCAAGACATACGGGCAACAATAAACTCTGGCGGGCATCACGCATTTATTGCTCCTTGCTACAAAAAAAAAACAAAAAAATCATTGATCAGACAAGCGTGATCTATGCTTTGCAAGCTCGAGGTTGTGGCGGCCGGAATTCACCGTGAATACGAAAGAATTTGACAGGGCCTGATCGCACGCCGTGGTACCACGTACCGGTGACATTTGTTCGGTGTACTTGCATCTTATCGAGCCCGTCGGCTCTGCAAGGTAGGTCAAACGTATCGCGACAAGTCGGTGGCGTAATTGCCAGGTGTGTTTGCAATTGCACTTCCTGATCGTGCGACTGGCTGGTAAGCGCAATGTTTGCGCTTCAACTTATCTCATTCCCTCTCTCATTCTTCTGTTTCATACTTTTCATTCTCCGCTTCACCATTCCGCAGTGCATGGCTACAAGTCACATTTATCTCTTGGTTACCGAGCGTATACCTTTCGCCATTCCTATTATCTCGCTCTTTATCTAACTGGTTCAATATTCTTGCGCTCTTGGTCAAACAACAGTCCAGTATTTTGAGGATGCGAAAAGAAAGATGCACTTAAACAAAATTTAGTGCAGCATTTCGACGTAATGGCCCCCCGAAACCTGCCTCGTAAAAAGGTAATAATTTTTTTATGATGGTAGCCGATGTAGCTGCTTGACCTCTAACTTCTCGAATTTAATGATGTAACTTCTGATTTATTCGCTCGCAAAATGTTCAAATGTTCAATGTCAGGCTTCTTGGTCAATCAGAGACGTTTGCGTGAGACGCAGTACACTCATGCGTCTCTGCACAAACCAACAGTTTTTATTGAGATGATCTAATAATTGGCGAAAACATTTTTGTATGTTTTCGCATTTGTCCCAGGGTTCGAGATTTCCCTGTGTTTCTGTGTTGTCAGTCATTTGCAAAACCAGGGAATATAAACGTTATTGTATACCCTTGAGTTTCATTCCGTGTTCCCCTAATGATGTTATATGCCTTGCCAGACCATGCTTTGTCAAAGTCTTGCTTGCGCAATGAATGTAACTTTTATTTAAATTATCCAAAATAATGACAGACAAACTTATCAGATATCAAAAGAATTTGCTGGGACATACTACCCTGAATAAATTCAATAATATATCACCCAAATTACGCCAAGCAACCCGATGCTCAAAGCCGCGCGTCCAATACACACTCCATGGCGAAAATTCTTTGTGTATTCTCTAATCAACGTCTCTCTAATTAAGGTAATAATGGTTTTTTTTCTCTACGATAAGGCTGTGTGGGAAACTCTGCTACTTGATCTCGATGGTATACACCGACCCAAAGCCTGGAGACAAATGGCGTACAAACCAAGTCGACAGCACGCGGCTTTAAGGACCCTAATGCAGGCCAACTATTAGGATTATTGTAATTGTGCGGGCTCAAGACAGGAGCGCGTTACAAAACACATTATTAAATTTGCTGAATCACTTATCTTGCATTGGTGTCAGGTATTCCCCGCTAAGTAAAGCGTCCTTTAATGTGGACAGAGACGTACTCCCAACCACCTATACTTCGACAAACAATTCCGGTTACAGGCAGCCGTTTGTTAACGAAATCCGAAGATAGTGAATGCACAACCAAAATTGAAGTATGCTATGAAAAATTTCGCTTGCTGAAAGCGCAAGTGACACTCAAATGTAAAGCGAATTCAGTGACGAGCACTAACAAAGTAGTACAAGAAGCAACAACAGCGCTGGGTATGTCACTAATAGCGATTCTCTTGCTCGGTTGGCGCGCAACAATCTTGACCCCGTCTCGAGCGAACACACGCGCCTCGCCTCACATCCACGCTGCTGAATCATCAACTTCATTCTGACGCCTTCATGCGCCCTGGAAGGACTAGTGGCATGTTTGCAACAGCCCGGCCTGTTAGGGGCAGATGAACGAGCGGCACCCGCGGCGTGCTCAAATCGACGCGCTCAAAGGCAAGGGCTGCCGGTAGGTCATCGTGTACGGCCAGGCTGGTGGCATAAAATGTGCTCGACCGAGTGCGGCTGCGCGCACACGATCGAAATAACGCGAGAGGGCAACGCGGCCCGGCGTCAGCTGTTTAGCTAACTGTTCTGTCTCGCGCTTTTTGATGTACCGACAGTGGGTATAGGCGCGCAGTGGGAAGCCATCGGGAGAAAAGAGCACACCCGTGAAGGTGAAGATGCAAGTGGGTTTTCTTTTCTTTCTCGCACGCGTTCTACCTCACCGAGTTGCTCGAAGCTTTCTCAGTCGCCGCCGGCGACTGCACAAATAGCAGTGATTAGAAAGGACAAAACGCGGTGCTATATGGAGCCAAATGGGTGAAAGAAAGCGTGACCGCTGATTTGATGGCGTCACCATTTGTGTGCCAGACGCCGTTAGTTAGCTGCGATTGTGCCATGGATAATTTATTTTTCGGGTGCTATACGGACTTTTTTTTTTTCACTTTTTCTGTCTGGTATCAATGGGGCGAACGATGGGAGGACTCTCCGACGCCACTGGATCTTTTACAGTTTCAGGCCGTCTCTAGTCAACTTCCTGCATGCGCTTGAAGCGTCTGCTTTTGTAACGGCAACAGGCTTTATCACACTCATTCACTATTCTGGGCAAGCATTTTTAGCCAAATAGAACGTCACTGTAGTCTTTGGAACCTATTACTACGTGCCATGCTAACGGCTGAGTTCAAGAAGACATTTTACTCTCACGTTTTTTTTTTTGTGATTTAAAAGGAAACAACTGAGGCTGAGAAGAGGTACGAAAGGTAGCAGTAAACAAAGTGATCTATGTGTGTGTGGGGGGGGGGGGGGGGGCATATTTCATTTTCCCTGTCCTTCTCACGGATATTTTTCTTTCCAACCCTCCGCTATACAGTACTGCGCATGGCTATGCAGTGCTTTATACCATTCCCTTCCTCATTTCTTCTTTCACCCTCACATCTCTCCTCCTTAAACTCACTTCGTTCTTCCTCGCCTTTGCTATACTATGCGCTACGTGTCTACGCTATGCTCCACCGTCCCCTTCCTTCTTTCTTTCCTCCTCACCTTCACGTTCCTTAAGCACCACCTTGCTAGACATGTGTAGCATAGCCTCGTACTATACAAGGCTATGCTACACATGGATGGATGGTTTTGCTTTCGCTGTAGTGGAGCAGCGAATATCGTGCTCGGCTGATGACTCGAAGGTCGCTGGTTCGATCCCAGTCGTGGTGGTCGCATTTCGATGGAGGTTTATATCTACAGGTCCGTGTGCGGTGCAAGGTCAGTGCGCGTTGAAGAACAACAGACGGTCGAAAATTCCGGTGCCCTCCACTACGTCTCTCATATTTATGACGTGGTTTTAGGGCGTAAAACCCCAGATATTACTATTACGTGGCTTTCCCGACGTGTCCCAGAATGAAATTAGACGAGGATGCCAGTGTAGAAATGTACGGGCCACTGAAGAGCTCCGCACTTAACGCTTTTAGTGATGATGGGACGAATGTGTCGTCTTTTGCCGCTTCGCATTGCCATCAGCTCAATGATGGCCTGCTAAATTGTATAATATATATATATATATATATATATATATATATATATATATATATATATATATATATATATATATATATATATATATATATATATATATATATATATATATATATATATATATATATATATATATATATATATATATATATATATATATATATATATATATATATGTGTGTGTGTGTGTGTGTGTGTGTGTGTGTGTGTATATGGCACATCTTGCGATGCGATACGTTCAGTTTAAATTCATTTATGCTCTTGAATGTTTTTAAAGGTGGTGCCACATTGTGTGCAAGATAGCTAATGTTAGAGACCTATGGTATTTTCTTGATTTTACGGATCCTGAGAGAAGTAACTTTAGCATGCAACTATGGATTTTCTTTCGAAACTGGAGCAGTATATTGGTCAAAAAGCATGTTTAAAGTGCACTTGACAAAAAACACAGCAATTTCTCACTTAGTCTAACTACAAAACATGCAGGTACAGCTGTTTTCTTCAAGTTAGCAGGGCAAGGTTGCGTTACAAAACAGCCGTTTGTGATGGAAAAGACCCTCAAGTTTTTCTTTATCCTTTTGTAGCATTACGAGAGCAGTGGCAATTACACCAGCAGCTGCGGCTAAAAGGCTGTTGCTGAAATTGAGCTCTAAAGGAAAAGAATGGTGAAATTGATGCTTTAGACAGCCAAGAAGCGAAAGTGAGGACAAATGCACAAGATGAAAAAAGATTAATGCACGAGATAAGAAAAGTAACTCTATTCAGGCCTGGTGAATGGGTAAGCCAAGTCCTATGGTTCTGTTTTCTGCCAAGTCCTATCGTTCACGAATCTATAGCAGCAGTTGTAAACGCACTTGCAGGTTTCAATGCATTCAGTGGCATCGCGTCAATGTGACTTACCAAGATTCATTAGCACAATTTGATATATGGGCCGAAATTCAGGTGTAACTGAGGTGTTCGTCCTTATATACACCAACCAGAGACAAAAAGAAGCTAATATGGTTGATGTATGCGAAGACCTCAGACAGAGCCACTGGGCTGAATTGAACAGGCCGAGGCGCAGATTGTGTACCACATCTGGAAATAAGGTACCCCACATTTTTTTTTTTTTTTTGCACAGTTTTCGAAGTGTCCCTCTGTAGTGCTGGCATCAGGCGTTTTCGTGCTATATATGAAGTTGCCAAAGGGATTACAGCTTGGTTCCCTTGTGAGACAATGGGACAGGTGTTGTCTCACTTTATTTTCAAAGACACCGCATGGGTCAATGGAACACATACGTTCCGCTTTTTTCACGTAAACTAATTATCATATTTTGGTCAAACTTGCTTCATGCTTTTTCTAAGCCCGCTATATAGGTATTCTGCAAGCATAATGCCTGTTATGTGAAAAATAATAAAAAACACTCAGAGGGTTAAAAGTTTTAGCACCATTGTTAGAGAAATAGGTACAATATTGTTACGAAGATGGAGCAGTTAAGGAGATGAAGCAGGAAGAAGAGATAGAGAAGCCGACTGGTGCTCGAGTGTGATGGTCAGCCATCCTGATTCTTTTTACCATTCTTCTTTGTAAATACCTTTTGTGTGTACCCACACAACCCCATATCATATTGGTGGAGCTGCTGGGCCTTCTTCTTAAGTATATCCTCCTCTCAGGGCTCATACCCAATGCATGAGATTGGCTGCTGGGTCTTGTCCAGGTCTTGATCTTTTTTCACTTCATCTCCTTATCAATATTGATAACGTTCCACCTGTCAACAAGTCGTTCTGCTTGCCCAATATTTTAAAAAGAGATAAACTATGCCATCACGAAAAATTTGCCGATTTTTGCGAAAGGTACATGCGTGCCATAACAGCGTCGCGAAATGAATACGTTAACTTAACAATGAATGCACAAGGTAGTTTTAAACCAGGAAGAACTCTTCACAAGTAACCAGAAGAAATTGTTTTTCCTGAGCAGCCAGCAATTCTTCCAATACAACTGTTTATGGCTAGAAATTTCGTCTATTTTTCAAGTGCGTCAACAAACATGCATGTTCCACACGAAGAGTCAAACTCTACCAGTGGTCGTCGATCCACTGAAAGGGAAGAACGCTCCAATTAGGGTTGTGCAATTAGCTATGAAGATCCAAATGGAAACTCCAAGCACATGCGGCAAGCCAGACAACATGTCACGAGTGGCGAAACCAAGAGTGTGATGTTACTCAAAGTTCCATTCCACCGAAATGAAACACTTTAAGGAAGCATACTGACTTCGAAGGGGAATTCATGGGCATGAATTTCAGATTCATTTGCAAGGTCGGGATCGGTGGTGTAAAAGCTGTACGAGCTGAACGTCCTTTCAAGTATATTATATTTTTAGTTTCCGTTCCTGACCTCAGCGTTCCTAATGTGTTGACTTTTAAAAAATAATTGAAATGCTCAAGTATACGACTCTTTAAGCGTAAGCTAATAAAGAAAAAGAAACCCGCGGAATTCAAGTTGTCCCAAAACCCCGTCACCATTGCATCACTTCGAGAAGCTAAACACCATGAATCAAGCGCAGCCGTCAAGAAAAAAAAAGATCAGACAGCCAAGTGTGTATGTGTACTTGATTCTTGGTCAGGTCAATTTGAGAAGCGGCACCAGTCAGCCATTCATTCATTCACTTAAGGCGGCGAGGCATGCTCGGCCAGAGAGTGCCGGTCCCATTCCAGGAAGCGGCATCGCTTTCTCCCTCACCGCTTGTTCTTTCCGGCGCACGCCGCAGAACAGGTGGTCCTGACACCTCGGGGCCTCTCCCCCGCCACGAGCTCAGTCAAGCAGGCTCGCTGGCATAAAAAGAAGAGAAAAAGAACAGCGCGCAGCTGAGGCGTTGTCGACGCACGCCAATCATTTCGGGGGGCACGTGTTTCCGCTCGACTCCGTCGCGGTGCGACCACGAGTGCGTGCCGCATCACGCTGGACTGATCTAGGTGAGGGGGGTGAGCCTTTGCAGTAGTCCCTCCGCCCTCTCCTCACTTTTGTTGTGATTGGTACATGGCGCGAGATTCATTGTGTTTTCGCCAGCGAATTGGTCGCCCATACAGTGGACAACTTGGCGCGGCCAATGGTGTCCTAAATCTACGGACCATCGCTTTTTTTTTATTTTTTGAGTGAAACCGACCCATGATCTACAGTTCTACCCGCAGTAGCTTAGACAAGCCGCCGCCACCCTTTAGCCGGAGACCTCCAGTGACACTTTTGTTGTGAAGTGGCCCTTTGAGCTCCTTTCTTGAAGACCGTGAGCAAAAGGGTCTCTCGCTTGGTAGAATTGGTCTTGGAAATTGAGGAAGAAGGGAGCTTTGTGTATCCTAGAGCCCCGCGTGGAGCGGACCTAGAGGTAAGTGGATCTACTCGATATGCCTGAATGGGAGCTTCGGAGAAGCAAAATGGGCTGTTTTTAGTAGGGAGTTTCACACGTTATTTTAAGAGCGAAGCTCTTAATGCTCGAGGTTAAGCGTCGGGTGTCCGCAAGAAACCCTCCAAGCCGTTGCTATGAGCCGCGCCTACAGCAGAGAAAAACATGCGCAGCCGCCAGGCAGATTTCTTCCACCACCAGAGCTGAGTACGACCGACAAAAACTCCGCGTTCACACTTCTGCGACGTTAGCTTTGGTGCCCATCTTCTATCATTGCAATCCTTGTTGAGGAGGCAAAAGATGTAGAGACTGAGAATCATGTCATGTGTACCAGTATTTCTGCTTCCGCAAACGATGCCAAAATCTCTAGGGTGCCCTAATGAAAGCTCCATCTCACAGAAGATGAGAACACTGTTAATTGAGGAATGCGGCAAGAGGGACACGCCACAAGTTATAAAACTCGATGAATAGTGAGTCTACCTGCACAAACACAAAGCTAATGATAATATGGCTGATGACAGGCTGCGCTCGTGATTTGAGATGTATGAGTCTTGTAAGGTGACATTGCAGGCCGGTGCAATGACACGCACCATGCTCTAGAAATCACAAGCACATAGCATTCGCCCTTCCGAGTTCCGAAATGTCTTTGCAGCATTATCACCAACAACGTTTTCTACAGCGAGAAGACAGCAGCAGAAGACGTGCCCCTTCTACGACTGCCATCGCTACGATGCGCAGAGAAAATCACTCGCAGTCACTCTAGCTCACAGAGACCACAGACCGATGACGCCAGAAATCCTTTTGCAATGTCGTCCTGAGTGGTCATCACGGCCGAAGGTGACGAAGGCAGTGCTCAACTTCTTGAGGACGTCAGACCTACACCAGCGGCTTATGAACTAATGGCGTTGTCATGACTGTGAGGTGTGTGACTTTCTGTGTACGTGTTGTCCCCCTCTCTCTTTCTTTATCTTCAAAAGTGTCCCATCTTTTTCCCCGGTGCAGGGTACCATACTGGTCCTTCTAGACTGGTCAACATCCCTGCCTTTCCTTTCTCTCCTTTTCCTTCCTCCTATGATTGAGTCGAAATCTAAAATGTTTTAATTTGTTAGTGCGATCAGTGTAGCACACTACAAGCATTGCTTGGACACGTCCGTTGAAAGCGTACAGTTTAAGCACACAGTGTTTTCCATTTCTTGTCTAAGGAAGCAGTGACGTGATGCCGACGAAGATGCCAAAAGTTCGTGAGAAATTTGTTCAGAAGAGAAATGCCGATACAAATGAACGCAGTACCAAAAAGTGGAACTTTACAAAAGCCATGAATGGCGCGTGGGAAGGACGCACAAAGGAAACGTACACAATAAGCAAAAAGCTCTATTTTCAACACAGAAAATATGTGAATATTGTGCGACAAGTTCCAGCCTCGGTTCATTGGCCCATACGTAGTTTCGGAGCAGACTTCGCCTGTCAACTCTGGCGTGGCGCCGATTGTCGTGCCAACGTACCGCCGTTACTGCAGCACCAAAGTGGTTCACGTCTGCCGCATGAAGCTCTTCACGCGAAGTTCATCTCAGATGAGAATGAAGAGCACAATAAATGCCTACAATATCACATTCTTTGACAGCTTCAACCTGCGTGGTTTATGAGATATTGCTGTATTTTACAGAGACTTCATATGCGAAGCTGTTACAACTTAAGAAAAGGTGGTTCACAGTTTGCTGCTACTCTCTTTCTGTCTGAACCCTGGAGGTGTCGAAAGCCAATAGTTTAGGCAATCTCACCATTTGTGGCACAAGCAAGAACTATACAGACCACATGCGTTAACGTGGTATAAAAACCTCTTGATGAAAATGACGGTGGGATTTGATTCTGTTGGAACCAAAGCCATGACTTTCCTTCCCGTTACCCCTCATCATGGTTAACTAAACACCCTTCTACTTTGTGTTTCTTTAGTGCGTCACGCTACAGCGTAAAACATATGCGTAGAAAACTATTGATCCCCCACGCGTTTTCTGATGTGCGTGCTATTCGTGTCTTGACCACTGAGAAGCGTGAGTGCACTTGCTTGTATACATCCAGGCGAATCGGGTTTACGAAACTTCTCTCCTTTCTTGGCGACTTCGTGCAGCCGTTTACATGCGCTTAGCAATTCTGCATGCTGCGGTCACGTTTTTCACCGCTGCGTATGCAAATAGAGTGGTGGAACTTTACAAGCGAAAGAAATAAGGCGCGTGGAGTGACTTACGGTATCGTATGCGTGACTGCGTTGGGATCAACTTGTTATAGCCTGAACCCTTGTCAATATATCTCGGATACTCACGCCCTATGAACATATGTCGTTATTGAGGAAAATGAAAATAACAACTTTCTCAGTCACGTTTATCTCGACATGACGTTGTTGCTTGTCACATAGCCAAGTTACCTGAAGGTGAAAAGCAAGAAAGCTGAATACTGATGATCACGAGAAAAAACGGATTAGCTCACTTGGACATACAGAAGGCTGATGGCTGGAATGGTATAATTAATTTAGTTACAGTGCACCTGACTACGATAGACATTGACTACTTGCTCGGTGAGGTAATTTCTTGGTAAGCCAATTCCACTCGAACAAGAACGTAACTTCGTTGATTACAAAATAGTTAACACAAATATATCAACTATATCCTGCTACATACTCCTAATTATAGCCCAGTTTGCCATCACAATGATAGACTATGACTAAATTTCTGGCGCGAAATCTCTGTCATTCAAGCTTCATTATTTGTCAGTTTAAATTCTGATGTTTCATAAGTTTGTTTTTTCTTCCATTCATCCGTCCAAAGTGTTCAGACAAGCTGTCAAGGACAGATATCCGGCTTGCATGGGCTTCCATTAATTTTTTTTTGTCGATTACATTTGTGCATTCTCTTTTTCCAAAGTATTGTTCTATGGTGTGAAGCTGGTTTTTGTCCGGAGCGCATCACTAAATATATTTTAAACACGACGACATTTATGGGTGGATCACAACGCGCTGTTGCCCTGTTAGAGAGTTCCTCCATCGTCCTCGTGTGTGTAACACTGCAGCTGAAAAGTAAGAAGGCGCGATCCATTGCAGTGACAGCAAAAAGTGCTGCCTTTTCAAAAAGTGAGAGATTATGATTGCTGTTCTCGGCACATGCAACGAAACTACGATGCGTACATGTTAGTGACGTTACGGAAAGATCACTTGAGCGTCGTTCGCAATGCGCAGCGTCTTCTCTTTTCAACATTCGCTACCAGACCATATTGAAAATAAGCATTTCTAAAAAAATTATGATCTGTGGCATTATGAAAAATGAAATGGCTGCCTGTTCGGTTGCTGGTGCGCCTCTTGGTTAAATCTTCATCTCTTGCGATTTTTTAATGATATGAAACCTAGGGAAATGTTAGCGCACAATTAAGGCAGCAGCTACTTATTAGCTCTCGATCGAGTGTTGAATACACATATTAAAGGGAAAATAAAGAGCAGTATATGGAAAATAGAACAACCGAGCACACATATGCAAAAACACACAAATACGCACCACGCATATTAAACAATACCAACAAAAACATAAGGAAATGAGAAATGTCTCTGATAATGTATCTAGTTAACATTCAAACCGACCGGAACAAAACAGCAGTGGACACGTCTGGTCCTTCTGGGGATGTATTCGCGCAAGTGTACATAACAGTCGATACGTCATGCACTTCTGCGTGCTCATATATGATGGGTGTCATATAATACTGCGCATAATAAGTACGACATGTGTTACGCAAATGAAAGTTCATTGTTTCTGAGCACTTGTCAGCGGTTCCTCTGTTTTCCGAAAAAGCTTTAATGCTTTCGAAGTATACGTTTGTAACGCTCCGCTTGGCCACGGGCCCAAAATTTTCTAGATACTGAACGGTCTGCGGTCTAATGTCAACAGTTTAGATTTGAGATGGCGTCTCGGCGTGCCATGATGTGGGCACTCTATGAGAAGGTAATATACGTCTTCATTTACACACCCACATTCACATTCAAGTGTTTCAGTTCAGCCAAAGTGAGTGTAAAAAATGCTTTTTTTTTTTTTGCATGTGATAGCCTTGACCGGGGAATAAGTGTTTCCATCATTCTATCTAATGCTAGCGTAATTTTGCATTCAATGAATGGATCAATATAATATAAATCACATCTCTTTGTACTTTGGTCAAACCAAAAATTTTTGCTCATTGGAAAAGTTGTAGTCTTTATAACACTACGTAATTCATTTTTCGAGATTGGTAAAGAAACAGTAACAACTTTACTATATGCTTGTCGTGCCCCTTCACCGGCAGCTGTGTTACCAGGAATGTTGCATTGGCCAAGTATCCACTTGAATTTGATCTCATGTTGCTGCTTGGCTTGCTTTGGTGAGCTTTTCAAATGTTGCGTATGTCATACTATCACTAATTGCTGTCGTGTTTGTACTAGAGAGGGATGTTAATGTGGCGTGTGAATTGATGAAAGGTATCCCTTTTCTCGCGTATGTTGCCGAGTCTAGAAACCTAATGACATACAGCATAGCGAAGAGCTCAGCTGTTGTGCATAACGTCGTGCGACAAAATTTAAATTGTTATCAACTATTGAGCTGTGGTATAGTAAATGCTGATGTTTAAACTGATGGAATACTTGAGCCATCTGTGTAAACGTGTATCTTGGATACCGCATGAGTATCTGATAAAGCGATATTTGTTGAGCAGATAGGATTAACATGTCTCGCTTTCTGATGATATCATCTACTGGCCTATGAATAAATATTCGTCTGTTGTAGATCCAGAAAGTTGTGCCAATGGCGCCACGTGTCAAAGGTGGTGGCTCTTCCATCAGGACGCCGCTTGCTGTTCACTTCTCATTACACTGCCTGCTACTCTGGGGACAATGTTGGGCATACCACTGCAACGACAAGTACCGCAAATTTTCACCACGACATACGATATGTCTACCGCACCGCCAGGTGAGAGTAAAAGTTTGTAGGAGTAAATTTACTTATTTATTTATTTATTTATTTATTTATTTATTTATTTATTTATTTATTTATTTATTTATTTGGAATACTGTTAACCCCGAGTAAGGTCCATAGCAGGGTGTATTGACACAAGTACATATCAAAAAACAATGCAAAAAAATAATACCATGTGTATATATATATATATATATATATATATATATATATATATATATATATATGTGTGTGTGTGTGTGTGTGTGTGTGTGTGTGTGTGTGTGTGTGTGTGTGTGTGTGTGTGTGTGTGTGCGTGTGCGTGTGCGTGTGCGTGTGTGTGTGTGTGTGTGTGTGTGTGTGTGTGTGTGTGTGTGTGTGTGTGTGTGTGTGTGTGTGTGTGTGTGTGTGTGTGTGTGAAATTTATACACGTCGTCCACGTCAACCCGCGTTCTACCCAAGCTGTATCCAGGCAGTTCATTACCGAAAAGAAATTAGTGATCATAAAGTTATCTTGGCAATTTCCCAATCATCACTTCAGACGGAAAAACTGAAGAGAAAGCAAGTAAAGCTTTATGAAAAAGGCAACTATGAAAGATTTACCGCTGAACTGGACGAATTCTATACTTCTTTCGAGCAAGGTTATTGCAACCGCTCAGTAGAACAAAATTGGAGGCTGTTTTCGGATAAAAGGCAAGAATAAACTGATAAGTATGTTCCAACGGTATCCATTCAAAGCAAACAGTCAGTGCCATGGTTGTCTAACTCAATTAAAGAGAAAATAAGTAGAAAGAAAAGATTGTTTAGGAAAGCAAGGGCAAGAAATGATCAACCCACGTGGCAAGCATACCAGAGTGCAGTAAAGAAGCTTTCAGAAACCATTCGCGCTGCTAAACGAAACTTCTTCGAGATAACACTAACAAATATGTTAAAAAATAACCACCATGCAGCAATTTCGGAAGGCTGTCAGCCCATCTCCCCCAATCAGGATGACACTCTATGACGACATGAATAATTAACTAAGCGAAAGTGACACTGCTGTCACACTGAACAAGGCGTTTTCTTCAGTGTTCACAACAGAAGCCGATATGAACCCCTCCCTCTCCTCACGCCCAGTAATTTCAGAACCGATGCCCCCGATTTCAATCACGCCCGGCGAAATTCTTCACATAGTTGAAAATATGAAACTATCGTCCGCCACCGGACCGGACGAAATAAACTCCAAAATTCTGAAAAATGTTAAATTTCCTGTCAGTGCCATTTTTTTCATTGGTTTTCGCTCAATCCTTGTCATCTATCAGTGTTCCCACTAAACGGAAACTAGAGAAAATTGTTCCCACCTATAAAAGTGGTAACAGATCATCACCTTTTAACTATCGCTTCACCCCAATTACTTCCGTTCAATCAAAAATTATGGAACATATAATTTTCACGAATATCATAAACCCCCTTGAGCGCAAGAACTTCATTTCCATCGCACAGCACGGGTTTCGTAAAGGGCTATCGTGCGAAACACAACTTGCCGCCTTCACCCATGATTTACACGTTAATCTCGACAGCAATATCCAAACAGACGTAATTTCTCTTGATTTCGAAAAAGCGTTCGACAAGGTACCCCATCGCCGTCTAGTGTACAAACTATCACTGCTCAATATAGATTCATTTGCATTCAATTGGATAGAAAACTTCCTCAGAACAAGAAAGCAATTTGTCGTAGTAAATGCCGCGCAATCTAACACAACCCCTGTTCTTTCCGGCGTGCCACAAGGTAAGGTACTTGGCCCGCTGCTGTTTCTTATTTCATGATATCAATGACATCCAACATTACTAACATTACTTATATCCGACATTACTAACATACGTCTTTTTGCAGTTGATTGTGTGCTGTATGCCAAAATTACTTGTAACCAAGACGAACTTACGTTGCAATATGATTTAAATACTATTGAAAACTGGAGTAAAAGTTGGCAAATGTCATTAAAGGTTTCCAAGCGCAAATTAATGCCTTTTTCACGACACGCGAGTCCGCTAACTTTTAATTACACTCTATCAGGGTCGTCTGTACAATTCTCAAAGTCTTATAAGTACTTAGGTGTTCATATCGTGAATGTTCTCTCCTGGACCGTCCTCATAAATAAATTAATCGCCTGCGCTACTACATCTCTTGGGTATTTGCAGCGTACTATGAAACTTGCTCCTCCTCACTTAAAGCTACTGGCCTATAAAACCCTAATCCGTCCAAAATTAGAGCATGCAGCCGCCATATGGGATCCGCATCAGGAGTACCTAACGGATAGCATTGAAACAATTCAAAACCACGCCGTTAGATTCACTTTCTCGGACTACTCATCGTTTATTAGTGTCACAGACCTGATATCACGCCTAGCACTTTCTCCCCTCAGCCAACGCCGGAAGCTTTCGAGACTGACATTATTTCACCGGTTTTATCATTCTTTATCACCCAACACTTATGCCAAAACCGCATGTATCGAGTCGCAGCAATAATTAACTACAAGTAACATACCCTCGTCCTCGTGCGAACACATTTGCGCAGTCATTTTTTATACGCACTACAAAGGAATGGAACCATATTCCAGATCACGTGGTCCAATTAAGAAACCTTGAACATTTCAAGTCGTCGCTTACAGCACCTGGGATTGTGTGATGTATTGGTGCCATTTCTTTGTTTGATGCACTTCGCGTTTATGATTGCTATTTCCAGCTCATGTGTCCGCTCAATTTTACATTTTTGTACAAGTTCTTGACCCAACGTTTGTGTATTTATTTTGTAATCATGGAGCTCGTATCACCTTTGTATGCTCGTACCAAGTGTATCTTTTGTACCACCCTTCATGTAATGCCTCCACTGCGGAGGCCCTTGAGGTATTGAAATAAATAAATAAATAAATAAATAAATAAATAAATAAATAAATAAATAAATAAATAAATAAATAAATAAATAAATAAATAAATAAATACTGAGTGAGGGGAAAATGAATATTTGAAAATATTGTTTTTTGTTTGAAAAAGAAGTAACGTGAACGGATTTCTGCGTCTTATGGCATAGCCTGAAGAAAGTGCGACGCATTCATGAGTGTTGCTTTTTAATTCACCTTTGACAAATTTAAGCACAATATGAGGGCGTGCAATTTTGTTTCCGTCTGACAGCGTCCATAAATTCTGTCCCATCGGTTCAGTAACAGACGTAATACCATATTGCTTGATGATAAACCTGACTGCTGTACTTCGCACTCTTTCCAGTTTATTGATAATATTAGCAGTAAATGGGTCCCATATTACGTTTCTATATTCAATCAGGACATACAATAACGTTCAAAATGTTGTTCTCTTTCCAACAGGACTGCTCGATATCTTCGGCTGGTGTGACGAAGCAAGAAATCCAGGAAATAATGACTGCACACAATAAATACCGGCAGTACGTCGCCACGGGCAAGGTTCCCGGATTTCCGCCAGCTGCCAATATGATGGAGCTAGTAAGCTTTGTTGCGCATCTTATTCTGCACAATTAATTACTGTGTCAGGCAGCCTTCGAGAGCACAAGGCCTATTGCGCACATACACTTACAATAAAATGAGCTTATTCCTGTCTCAAGAGATGGGCTGCCAATACATCTTAATATATTACCGAAGACCAAATAGTACGGGACCAATAAACATGAAACTATGTTCACTCATCTCATAAGCTGGTGTTCCACACTATAGCAAGAATAATTACGCAGCACTATGCACGTGTAAATTGGGTGCATTGAATCGATAAACCTCACAACCCCCAGGGATCACCTGTAATGGAGCGAAATACTAACAAACTTTCAATTCAGCTTTAGCGCGTTAAAGCATGAGCCCACTATATCGTTCTGCTAAACTAATTACTAACGGCGTTAACGTTATGCACGAAGTCGACTTGAATAAATTGAAAACTAACTTATTTCGCTCATCTTAAGTTACATGCCACGGAACATCGCATTGTTCGTACAGGACGTAGCCATTGAACGAAGCCGACTGAATCACTTGCTGTCCTATATCGAAATCAATAAGTTTTTTCCGCCATGTTGCGTATTCGTTCCATAATGTTTCATCATGGATTTTAAATTGTCAATTCAATGGCTGACGCAGGTCTGGGACAGTGAGCTTGCTGCGGTGGCTCAGGCGCACGCGAAGCAGTGCCGATTCCACCACGACTGCTACTCCTGCCGAAGGGTTTGTAAGTTCGGGGTTTCTTATGTGGCGCCAACGCGTTTCATTAGGTTTCACATTAAAAGCAAGTGTTCAACGTGGTCCCCATTAACCACTGTGGATCAGATAGCTATAGCAACTGGCACTTTACAACTTTTACTCACGTGGCTTATGTGCCTGAATCAATCTGACATAACACGTCTCCGTACGTTCATCAGCCAACTGAAAATTTTCCCAAAGGTTGTCGGAAACTCAAGCTCATAATGCGCGCTTTATAAAGCCACCAAGTTTTTTATGGTGGATCTAGCGACCGTTTATTGCACTTTGGGTACCCAAGCGGGGAAACTGGATAAATCTTGTCTCTCCCCTTTGTTTTTGTTTTTAACTTTCACCTATGCCTGTTTCCAAATTCGGCCTACATCACGTAATGCCGACTAATTATCAAAACTGAACTCATAACTGATGTTGCTTAGCAGTACGACGTGATGGCCAATGTGACACAGCGGCAGCTCTTGTTCGGAACGTAAGTTTAATTTTGCTTTGTACGTATTTGAGTTAGCGGTACACCATCAATGTATCCTACGCGTACTCTGTCAAAACAGCCAGACGACACCCAGTTTTTTTCGACGTAGCTCTGGAGGGCTTCTCTTGGATTGATCGCTGTCTCCCATGCAGTGTCAGTCTCTCTCGTTTTTTTTTTCTTTCTCTCCGTCTCTTGGTAGGTAAACCACAAGTACAGTATTGTGTTGATTTATTTATTTGTTTGTTTATATATTTGTTTGTTTATTTATTTGTTTATTATTTATTTATTTATTCTTAATTACGTTAATTCGCAGAGTGAATTCATAATTATGCACTGGTTCTTGATAGTTAATCGGGTGTTCCTGATCACAATGCTCTAAAGTGCGCTAGGCTTGTGTGACTGCAAGTGAGTACAACAATCCCCGTGCAAAAAATAAACGTGTCTAATTAGCAGCAAAACTCATATGAAGAGCAGTGTGCGGAAAACTAAGCACATTTAGTACCTTCATACCAGACAGGTGGACGCTAGAAGCAACTGGATAGATTCAATGTCTGAAAATTGGCTGAGAATACAAGTAATGGGTGCATTGAATAGTGTAAACTTAACGCACGAGACAAGTGCGCTATCAATAGAAGGCTTATTTTCTGCCGGTCACTCTTAAAGAACGTTCGTAGAGCAATACTAGAACTCCCGATGCAAGGGCTCTCGGTTGACTGTCTGCTGAAAGTATTTTAGCTCTCTGTATGCAGCTGCAGCAATGAATGAATATCAACGACACGAGCGTACTTAAATAGTCGTAATGTTGGTGCAGAATAAAAACGTTATCTTCGTTTTCCCCTCAGCCAGGTTTTCAGCGGGACAAAACATGTTTCTCCATTACTCATCCTCGCTGCGACTGAAACCGACCAACTGGGCGAACGTCATCAAAGGCTGGTTCGACGAGTACAAGTTGTTCAATCCCAACGAAGTTGACTCATTTCGAACTGTACAAGACAGCGGCCATTTTACTCAGGTACAGGCACTTATCATACGAAACGTGTGAGAAAATTCTTCGACCAAAATGTTTGTCAGATTACTTATTATCTATTGAGAAAAATAATTCGACACCTAACATCAATGCATATATATTCACAAGAAAATGCAACATACATATATATATATATATATATATATATATATATATATATATATATATATATATATATATATGTGTGTGTGTGTGTGTGTGTGTGTGTGTGTGTGTGTGTGTGTGTGTGTGTGTGTGTGTGTGTGTGTGTGTGTGTGTGTGTGTGTGTGTGTGTGTGTGTGTGTGTGTGTGTGTGTGTGTGGTATCTAAATTCGGTGGTCAGTTTAGGTAGGTGGCCTTGGCCAGTGAAGCCCATGGGTTCGAGGCTCCACTGTTCGACCTCATGGCCCCCTGTCCCAGTCTTCTTCTTCTTCTTCTTCTTCTTCTTCTTCTTCTTCTTCTTCTTCTTCTTCTTCTTCTTCTTCTTCTTCTTCTTCTTCTTCTTCTTCTTCTTCTTCTTCTTCTTCTTCTTCTTCTTCTTCTTCTTCTTCTTCTTCTTCTTCTTCTCCTCCTCCTCCTCCTCCTCCTCCTCCTCCTCCTCCTCCTCCTCCTCCATACATTAAGCTATGCTCATTTTTTCCGCCCTTCAAATCACCCTCAAGCTTCACGCTGCCATATTTTGTATAAGCGATTTAAAATTCGGGTATCTGGCTGGTATCTGTGGTGCAACATCTTGCGTTCAGGTGGTACTCACCTGTCGACAAGATGTGTAGCGGAGCTTCTCTATTAGTACCAGCCTTACGTTTTAATAGCCAACTGTCATCGGTAGAAGTATTTTGAAACAAATTAAGCTTAAGGGTGCAATGGCAGTCTTTAAGAAGACAAAGCCACTAGTGTGAACGTTGACTACAGATGCTATTCATGTTCCAAGGATTTAGCATCACTTCGAAATTCCGTCTTGCCTTAATTTCTACCATATTATGTTTAGTTGTTCTCAATTGAAGCATTCGTCAATGGTTTATCAATTTTGATGACGGTCATAACATTGCAAGCCTCTGTCTTTAGCCTGCAATCAAAAATTAGTTAACTTAGCTGGCCAATTCGCAATGCTAGAGATGCCGTACTGCGAGTTCAAGGAAAAGATTGACAGGATATTGCCCCAGCAAAACATTAGTTTCAGGCTTATGGTTAAAGAAGCATTGGTTTTGCTGGGTGTATTTATAATTATGTATTTTAATTCAGTATTTTAAGGAAGAGTACGGAGGCAAGCTTAGCTTCTTTGATGAGACGAAGATTATTGTGAGAATGGGTAATATGTAAGCACGTTTGGTACCCTAGGCTTCCGCTTTATTGGTGAAAACAAATGATTGCGGTATAGGTCCTTTCATTAGCCTGTTCAGGCGGGCTACACAAGTGTGACTTAGCATCTGGTTCTTGCTTTCTGAGCATGTGTTTTTGGTGCTACACCTGTTTTTTTTTCTTTGTTCAGTGCTTGACCAATGTAGAGCGCGATATTCCATTCGTCTCCGTACCCTACCTTGGGAACGTGGCTTTTTTTTTTTTCACACAGCCGTACACTTTCAGTATGTACAACACACTATAGACTAATAAAGGTTGTCTTCTTATTAGGTACGCTTCTTTGTAAATTTCGCATGTAAGATTTCTGCGAATGATTTGAGTTATTTGCTACACGTTCGTGTGGTTTATTTTCCCCGTGTGTATACCCCGAAAAACTGTGCTTGCAATGGCGGTTGTCTTCGTGTGAGACCAATAAACGCACTTTTAACCATTTTTTCTCAAGCACAGTTGATTTGGGCGAAAACCACTCATGTTGGTTGCGGCAAAGCAAGATTCAAGATTAAGGACGAGGATTGGTATCGTACGCTGTACACGTGCAACTATGGACCCATGTAAGTGCGTTTGTTGTATATCTTTGTCAAACTCGCGACATGAGCCACAACTGCAACCACAACTCTCACCTGCCGTAATTATTAAGTGTAATATAATTAAGTGATGTTGATAATTGTGTGATAAATAACGTATTCAAATAATTCAGATAATGTTCAGCATTTTATCATCAACACTTGCATGCCATTTTCGCCTGCTGTTCTTCCATGCGAGTTCGACCGACATTCATTATAGCGGATAATCACATGTTTCGCCAACGTGTCGATGAATGACAACATGATTCTCAAGCGTTGACGTGCAACTACTCTCCCTTTTTGTTTATGCTCAGCTGTGCCAGCCTGCTGAAGGAACTGCTCTTTGAAAAAAATCCGGCAGCTCTCACGTTTTCTGGCGTTCAATGCCATGTGAAGCAGTAGGCGAGTAATGGTCTATAACATTTGTTTAGTAGTTACGGGCATATCCTGTCTTGGTCTGTAACAAGAAATTTTTCTTACAAAAAGAAAAATAAAAGCCTAAGCCCCGCCCCACCGCCCCCCCCCCACGAAAAATAGTAACACAGAAACAGACAAAAAGTTAGACAGTGAGAGAGATCGACTGCAGAGAGAAAGACGAGAAGCTAGCAAGGAACTCTTGTTCTTGTTCTTGTTTTTGTTGAACTCCTTAGATTGACATTCACTTCTATGTCCTTAATATAGCAAATCGGATTCCTTGCCGCTTAATGTATCGGTCTTCCTTTGTTCTTCATTCACTCTAAAGTTCTACTGTTCAGGTTTAGCCCAATGCTTGATCACCGAGAACACACCACGATGATATTCTCGGGCTGGGATGTACTCGAAGGCATCTTCGCCTTACGCCAACGCATCTTTGCGACCACTATTATTTAAAAGCAAAGTGTGGCGACAAAAAGTTATTAGTTAAGCTTATTTATTCTAGGTCGTTTCACGTATAGCATCCCAGTGACATTTATAAATATCACATATGTACTATGATATAGCCGTCACGTCGGGTAAATGTCGACTGTAGTTAGGCGCACCATTCGCTGAAGTTCACTTAAGTAGCAGTGTCCCAGGGATACCATCCACGCGAACACCAGTGCTTCATATCAGTTTACCGCTTCAGGTGCTGCCAGTATTCCTGTTTATGTTGGCATGATTACGTAATTGTAAACGACTGCTTCTATAAAATATCTGCGGCTGTTAAATGTATCTCTGTGCGGGCATTTGTACATATTTTTCAGCACCACTTCGTAACGTTTCGCTTAATAAAAAATACAACACAGTCAACTTCTATCCGCATGCTTGCTTGGCATGACATCGATTCCCGAGGTAAGCGGGATCTGCCTATTATTTTTGTTGTTTTTTGTTTTTTAATTGTGAAATTGGTTATTCAGAGTCTACGTTTTCCTCAACAGGGGCAATGTTATTCAGTCTAGGGTCTACCAGAAAGGTCAACCGTGCAGCCACTGCCCGAACAGAACATCTTGCAGCCCGTCTTTGCCTGGTTTGTGCCGCTTGGCCGCAGTGCCATTGGCACGTGAGTATGGAGTACAAACTGTGGGTCTTATTTTGCTGGAGAACTACGTCACTTCAATTCTACTTACCTACGACAGCCGAAGTTTCGAGCAGGCTGGTTTATGACGAAGCAGCGACGAAGAGATGACGATGCTTCCCAAACAGGCCTGCACTACGTGCAGGCCTGTCATAGAGGGCGTGCAATATAAAGAGTACGTAAAATTGAGGAATAACAAAGAAAAAGCCTAAATACGAAACAACCCATAAGAAAAAAAGCCATAAATGAATTGTACAGTTGAATATTTCCGTAGGTATCTGTCAATCCAGGGTACATGCTCAAGACAAATGAGAATATAACAAAAAAAAGTTATGTACTTTGTAAACAAGATTATGTAAGTGCGTTTATACGTGAACTAGTGCTACTATACATTAAAGCCAGTGTAATTACACTAATTTAAACGTAGTTCACCTTCACCTTCTATTTTTTTTCTCACGCTTTATCTCGCAACTGTTCACTAGCCTTATTCACTAGCGAAAACGCTTGAAAATTTTGCTCAAGTGCAAGCCTTATCAAACGTTCATCAAGAAGCCCATTTCAGGTCTAGTGTAATAATAACTTCGACATAATTAAATGAGATGATAATTTACTTGTGAATCCGTTTTATTTCAGGGCTATCCCCTGCCGACGTCGTTCGAATATATCATTTTCCTCAAAAGAGTGAGTATTGAACAAGGGCGCTGGAATAGTAATATTAGATAACAAATCGAATGAAATATCAAATGATTTCTTTCGAACGAGGTTTTCAAATATAAATAAACTGCTGATTTTGGCAAATTAAATCAAATGGTGCATTCCCGTATCTCTACTTTCTGTGAGCCATTTGCGTGTGTTTCGCTTTTATAGCAAACAGTGACATTCCTTTTTGAATGTATATTTCTGTTTGTTTTAACATTTCAGACAAGGATTTGATGAACCATGTCCGTGTGTATCCTTTCCCGCAGCAGGCGCAAAAACGTGAGTGTCCGTCTGATTTTGCAATAATTCTCGCATCAGATAAGTCTCGCAGAGGCATCCTTGCCGTTTAGGACAATGTGCATTACTTCCCACCAGAAGCCGCATCTCTATCCCCACCCCTTCTTTGCTCTCTCTCAAAACACACACACACACACACACACACACACACACACACACACACACACACACACACACACACACACACACACACACACACACACACATATATATATATATATATATATATATATATATATATATATATATATATATATATATATATATATATATATATATATATATATATATATATATATATATATATATATATATATATATATATATATACATATATATATATATATATATATATATATATATATATATCCATGGAAATATTATCACTAGAAGGCATTAGTGGTTTTTGTATAGATGACGCTGTTATAACAAGAAATTCACAGAATTTTCAGGGAGTGAATGATGATGAGTGAGGCGAAGCGTCCATCTGATGCGTGCTCCAGACCGACAGACAGACGCTCCGCCCCGCTCATCATATGTCACTGCTAGGGTATGCTGTGATTTTTTTATTCGTACGACTGGCTGCTATATATATATATATATATATATATATATATATATATATATATATATATATATATATATATATATATATATATATATATATATATATATATATATATATATATATATATATAAATAGTGGGAGTAATAATTCAATGGGCCAGTTAGTCTTCGTGAAGGTATGGGATATGGCACAACGGGAGCGTTGTCAACAAGAATAAATATATTTATTTCCCAACAGTTTCGGGAGGGGACCTCCCTTCATCAGGGGATGAGTTATACTGACATGAACTTCCTTGCTGCCGCGTCCCTCTCGCCTTGAAAGACGTTTGCGAGAGTGAGAGGGAACTGGAAGAAGGAAAAAAAAGAGAGAAAAAAGACGGAAAAAGAAAGAAAAGAAAGAAAGTAAAAAAGAGGAAGAACCACTGTCAAAACTGAAAACGAAGCCAACTGTCCGTCTACATCCACCTACTTGAGTACCTACCTCACCGGGTGGACACGTTGTTTCTGCATGTGGGCACCACGGACATCCTGAAGACGAGCTCTTCAAGATCACTGGATTCGTTGAGGGAGGCATTGAAGCGAATGAGGCAGATGCGGCCGAACATCAAGACACTGCATCTTAGTCTGCCACTACCTCGCGCACCCAATCGCCGACGGCGGGACTCGAACTGGCGATCAATGAATTGGTTTAATATGGAGGTACAGCGATTCAGCAGAGAGGCCCGCCGTCTCTGCCACTACGGGTTGTTGGGAGCAGGCGTCTATTACGTCGAACATGGTTTCTCAACACTCCCGCTGCGCCGCTTCCTGGCTGCTGACGGCTTACATGCAAGCTTCGAGGGAGTCGCGCTGCTGGCACAGCACACGAGGGTGCAGCTGCGATGGACGTCGGCGGCATGGAGATCGGCGGCAATCGCTTGCACGGACAACTCCAGTGCCAAGCCCCCTCAACAACAAGAAGCCGAGCGACACACAGAGCCATCCAGGGCACCAGCAGTGACGATGTCGCCACTACCACCAGCGAGGCCAGCGAGCCAGCGGGTCCCACCAGTGAGTCAGAGATCGGCGGCAACGGCTTGCACGGCAAACTCCAGTGCCAAACCCACTCAACAACAGGGAGCCGAGGGACACAAAGAGCCATCCAGGGTCCCAGCAGTGACGACGTCGCCACTCCCACCAGCGAGGCCTTACAACACCAGGCGGACGAATGCGGCGAAGACCAAGGCGGCGGCTTCCAAATGACACGGGGAAACAAAAGGTACGGGCAGTCTTAAACACGCATGGTCCCACTCATTTCTATCGATTAGGAAAATCATTGAAAAGCGGGTGCAATACGAAAAACACGCAGAACAACTAAACAAATATCTATCTCACGAAATTGCACCTAAGGGTCTCCGCCTAGCCTGCAACCCCTCAATGTCTACACTAAGTGAAGCAGAAAGGGGGAAGTGGGAAAAAATATTACTAGAAGCGTCCTTGCAACTGACTCGGGTCATTGCGGACCATTGTGAGCGTAAGGCCGCCTAACACAGTATCACGGAGGCCACGCAGAAATTGGTATCTAATCTCGGAGAGCATGAGGCAAGAGAACTGGAAAGATATGAACTAAAGAAGAGAGGCGAAATTTCAGTAGTAAAAGATAGAAAATTCAAGCGGGATTGCAGTAGCTCCACTGCTCTGCAACAGGAAAATAGGAATGAGGCCGTACAAGAACACCAGGGACCACCCGTACCTCAACCTAACTTTGAGGAGAAAAATGGGAACTCAGAACCACAGTGCAATCCTAATCAAAACATCCTTACTCTCGAATATGACGCTGACACTCCCGTGCCACGTGATAGCCAAGAGCAGCCGAAAACTTATGAGGAAAATGTACTCAATCTGTCAAACACAACACTCACACCCGCTCAGCTTCAACTTTTGTCGAGAGGCTTGACCTTTTGTCCATCATCCGGTAAATTCAATGAATTTGAACTGTACCAAGACCTCGATAACTTTGCGCGTAATCTCCGCCTCCGTGAATACTTTCATGATCGCAAGGACTGTACGAACGAGAATAGAGTGATTGGTGGTGACAGATCATGGTGTCCGGGTGAGCAGAGGGACAAACACCTCGATATGTATATATCAGCAGTTCAAAAAGATATCATCAGAGCGTATGAAAAAAATCGGCCATTTCGAAACAACATATCAAAGTCAGAACGAAGGGCACTCGATGAACTACGAAAAAACACTGGAATTACTATCAAACCGGCTGATAAAGGAGGCTGCATAGTAATTCTAAATACGTCGGACTACTTAAAGGAAGGGGAACGACAGCTATCAGACACAAAATTCTACAAAGAACTTCCAACGGACCCGACTCCCGAATTTGAAAGGGAGATAAAAGTAACCCTAAACAATCTTCGCCGGGACGAGAAAATTACCGGCAAAATGTTAAAAGCAATGTTACCGGCCCACTCTGTTCCCGGTCGATTCTATTTGCTCCCCAAAATACACAAGGCAGGTAATCCGGGACGTCCGATAGTATCCAGTAACAGCACATCAACAGAAAATATATCAGAATTCATCAATTCCTTAATAAAAAACATCCCCCCAAATTTTCCCTATTACCTAAAGGACACAAACCACTTCATCTGCGAAACTTCAAGTCTCGACATCCCAGGCGGCAGTTTTCTGGTGACCATGGACGTCTGCTCACTGTACACCAACATACCCCACCATGACGGAATAGCGGCTATGGTTTCTGAATATGTAAAATCTGACTCATCAACTAGTGTAAGTGGCGAGGTACTGTTTACACTTCTTGAACTTGTACTAAATTATAACCATTTTGAGTTCAACGGCAAGCATTTCCTTCAGGTCAGTGGCACTGCAATGGGCACGAAAATGGCCCCAAACTTCGCGAGCACCTTTATGGCTTCACTTGAAATCCCATTCATTGAGGGACGCACCTTGAAACCTTTCTACTACAGAAGATACTTAGACGATATTTTTATGATATGGAACCATGATGAGGGAAGTCTTTTCCGCTTCATAGAGGATTTTAACAAATGCCACCCGTCAATAAAATTCACGCACAAAATTTCCAAAACTAGCATTAACTTTTTGGACGTTACTGTCACGGTCGAAAATGACCGCTTGTCAACAAACCTTTACAAAAAGCCTACAGACCGTCAAATGTACCTACATTTCAACAGCAGCCACCCAAAGCATTGCAAAACGGGTATTCCATATTCTCAGGCCTACCGGTACCGAAGATTATGCACCGATATGCGGGAATTTGACAGACACGCGGAACACCTAAAGCATTCCTTATTGAAACAAAATTATCCGGAAGACATTATTGACGATGCCATACTACGTGCTCGCAACGTGAACAGGAATGATATAATTAAGGGACCAAACAAAGTACCTAAAACGACTTCCCAAACGAACCTTGTACTAACTTACTCCTCATCAGCGCCACGAATCAACAACATACTTTCCCGCCATTTCAACATAATCAGGCAAAGCAAACGACTAACTTCTATTTTCGCGAAGCCACCTCACGTGGTGTACCGCCGGGATAAAAATCTGAAGGACATTCTTGTCAGGGCAAAAACAAACACCCCCAAAATTCAATCAGGGTGCCATCCCTGCGGAAAATCTCGATGCAAGGTATGCCCACAGATGCTCACGACACGTGAATCCAAAGCGAACTTCTTGTATTTCAAATTCTGCATAACTGAAAGCCTTAATTGTGACTCCAGTAACGTAATATACATGCTACATTGCAACATCTGCGGACAAGAATATATCGGCCAAACAGACACGCCATTTCGGCTGCGGTTCAATAATCACCGGTACCACGCCACTTCACTGCCGAAGCTACCTTTATCTAGACATCTGCGCCTGCCAAACCACAGTTTTAAAAATATTAGCGTAACTCTTTTGCAGTCTGGTTTTTCAAACAGACGCGAGCGCGAACAGCGTGAGGCATATTTTATTTTCAAATTTCGTACATTAGTAGCCGGTATCAATGAGGACCCCGGAAAACTCAACTGCCTCCGAGAAGTAAGCCAGGAGAAAATTGGTGACAAAGATTGATAGCTGGAGACCATGCTTTTTTCTGACTGACTCGTACGTGTACACTGTCCTTCTTCTTTTTTTTTTCACATGCACATACAAAGTGTTTACGTTCGCCTACCACTTCATGACCGTTGAAGGGTAACGGACGAAGATTAAAGGTAAATAGCCGACCGACCCATTAACGAGAAACCTTTCCTTTACACACACCGCCCGCCGCCCGCCGAACGACCAAACGACCAATTACGGGGAAACCCTTTCTTTAGGCACGCCGTCCCGGACCCTCCCGGCACCGCGGCGACAATCTTGGGTGGCCCGACACACGCCAAGAACTGAACAGCACGTGATATGAACCGTAGGTGGATGTAGACGGACAGTTGGCTTCGTTTTCAGTTTTGACAGTGGTTCTTCCTCTTTTTTACTTTCTTTCTTTTCTTTCTTTTTCCGTCTTTTTTCTCTCTTTTTTTTCCTTCTTCCAGTTCCCTCTCACTCTCGCAAACGTCTTTCAAGGCGAGAGGGACGCGGCAGCAAGGAAGTTCATGTCAGTATAACTCATCCCCTGATGAAGGGAGGTCCCCTCCCGAAACTGTTGGGAAATAAATATATTTATCCTTGTTGACAACGCTCCCGTTGTGCCATATCCCATATATATATATATATATATATATATATATATATATATAGATATATAAATATATATATATATATATATATATATATATATATATATATATATATATATATATATATATATATATATATTGTTAAGGCGTTTATTAGCCGGCAACGAGCGCGAGAATATACAATGGCGACAGTCACAGCCAAGCACGGGCTCTCAGCGCGAGCGGCGTCCTTGTTGGGTAGCCCCACTAGAAGGTACTCAAGAGTTCGACCCATTTCAGGGTTCGGAGGCTTCGCTACAATTACCCCGGGGTCGAAGAGGGAGCCGCCTGGCGACCTAACAGCTTGTTACTATGAGCGGGTCTTAATAAGCCTTCAGGCGCTCCACGTTGACGATGTCTCGCCCACGGCGGCGCATGTCCGAAGATTGATCAATGGGTTCGATCAGATAGTTGACGGGTGAGGTGCGCTCGATGACACGGTAGGGGCCTTCGTATTTGGGACGTAGTTTGGAAGAGAGGCCAGCTGCAGAGGTCGGGATCGAGAGCCATACAAGCGCACCAGGAAGGAACGTGGGCTCAGAAGTGGTGGAGCCATCACGAATACTCTTCTGCCGCTCTTGCTCTTGCGTCGCAAAAGTCTTGGCAAGCTCGCGACACTCTTCAGCAAGCCTGGCTGTCTCGGAAATAGGTGTACACTCAGATGAATCCGGCGTGTACGGGAAAATTGTGTCCATGGTGTGCGACGGGTGCCTTCCGTACAGCAAGTAGAAAGGTGAAAAACCAGTCGTGCTCTGAGGGGTGGTGTTGTAGGCGTAGGTGACGAAGGGCAGTATATTATCCCAATTAGTATGGTTGGCAGCAACGTACATAGAAAGCATGTCACCGAGGGTGCGGTTAAAGCGTTCGGTGAGGCCATTCATCTGTGGGTGGTAAGCAGTAGTTTTGCGGTGGACAGAATGGCACTCCGTCAGAATGGCTTCGACGACTTCCGACAAGAAGACACGGCCTCGATCGCTGAGAAGCTCTTGGGGTGGTCCGTGGCGCAGTATAAATCGATGCAGCAGGAAGGACGCAACATCGCGCGCAGTAGCCGCAGGGAGAGCGGCGGTTTCGGCGTATCGCGTTAAATGATCAACGGCAACGATGGCCCAGCGGTTACCAGCCGACGTCAGAGGAAGTGGTCCATACAAATCGATACCTACGCGCCCAAAGGGACGGTCAGGGCAAGGTAACGGTTGCAGACCAGCGTGCGACATGTGGGCTGATGGTTTACGGCGTTGGCAAGTGAGGCAAGAGCGAACGAACTGCTGCACATAGCGGTACATCCCGCGCCAGAAGTAGCGTTGTCGAATGCGATGGTAGGTTTTGAATACCCCAGTGTGCGCGCATTGCGGATCAGAATGGAAGGATTCACATATCTCTGACCGCAGACTGCGGGGTATCACGAGTAACCACTGCCGGCCGTCGGCGTCGTAATTGCGTCAGTGTAGGAGCCCGTCACGAATGGCGAAATGGCGAGCTTGACGACGCAAGGCACGCGTGGATGGCGTTGCGGATGGATCAGAGAGCATGTCGATGAGCGGGCCGATCCAGTTATCCTTTCGCTGTTCGGTAGCGATGATGTCAACATCAATGGCAGAAACAGCAGCCGAGGATACTGAGAAGAGCACATCACCTTCAGGCAGAGGGGAGCGCGAGAGGGCGTCGGCGTCAGCATGCTGGCGTCTGTTGCGGTAGAGCACGCGGATGTCGTAGTCTTGTAAGCGAAGAGCCCAACGGGCGAGACGGCCTGAGGGATCCTTCAATGATGCAAGCCAGCATAGCGCATGATGGTCGGTGACGACATCGAATGGGCGACCATACAAATAAGGCCGAAACTTTGTAAGAGCCCAGACGATCGCCAGGCACTCTTTCTCCGTGACGGTGTAGTTTTTCTCGGCTCTCGTGAGCGCACGGCTTGCATATGCTACGACATATTCAGAGAATCCGGGTTTTCGCTGCGCCAGGACAGCGCCGAGGCCTACACCGCTGGCGTCCGTTTGCACCTCCGTTGGGGCTGTAGGGTCGTAGTGGCGTAGAATGGGAGGCGACGTCAACAAATGGCGGAGCTTCGCGAACGCGTCGTCGCACTCAGATGACCACGAATTGAAGGGCCCGTTGCTTCCAAGGAGCTTCGTCAGCGGTGATAATATGATCGTGGCGAAATTTCGTATGAAGCGTCGAAAGTATGAGCACAGGCCCACGAAACTACGCAGTTTTTTGACAGATGCAGGTTTGGGGAATTTGGCCACGGCCTGAAGCTTGGCAGGATCAGGAAGAATGCCGTCTTTGGACACGACGTACCCCAGTATGGTGAGTTGCCGTGCTGCAAAGCGGCACTTTTTCAGATTTAGTTGCAAGCCGGCATTGCTCACACGTGCGAAAACTTCTTTCAGACGTTGGAGATGCGTGGAGAAATCCGGAGCAAAGACAATGACATCGTCGAGGTAACACAAGCACGTGTACCATTTCAAGTTGCGCAGAACGGTGTCCATCATGCGCTCAAAGGTCGCAGGTGCATTACATAGACCAAATGGCATGACGTTGAACTCGTACAAGCCGTCTGGCGTGACGAAGGCGGTCTTTGGTCGAGCGTCGTCAGCCATGGGTACTTGCCAGTACCCCGAGCGCAGATCGAGAGAAGAAAAAAAATCGGCTCCATGAAGGCTGTCAATCGCGTCATCGATGCGTGGCAGTGGATAAACATCCTTGCGAGTGATCTTATTGAGCCGTCTGTAGTCCACACAACCACACAGAACCGTCTTTCTTCGCAACAAGAACAACAGGAGACGCCCATGGACTGTCCGAGGGCCGAATAACGTCGCGTCGGAGCATATCGTCAACCTGATCATTAATTACTCGACGTTCAGCAGGCGACACGCGATATGGACGTTGCCGTAAAGGTGGATGGGCAGCAGTGTCGATGCGATGCGTAACAACGGACGTGCGACCGAGAGAACTTCGCCCGACATCGAAAGAAGAACGATATTCTTGCAACAGGTCCAGAAGTTGGGAACGCTGTACGGCCGTAAGGTTGTCAGCGATGGAGGGGCCAAATACATCAGCAGATGACGAATCAGAAGTGGAAACAGCATTGATGGTACACGACCTGGGACCGCGCGTGTCATCGGGTACGTCCAGGACTTGTGCGTCGTCGACTGGTTCCACTCTGCCGAGACATTCCCCTCGAAGCAAGGTAACAGCGTACGGGGACGGGTTGGTTACAAAAATAGCAGTGTTGCCCTGGTTGACCTGCACGGTCGCGAAAGGTACTAGCAACCCTTTCCTGCTGCAAGCGCGGTCAGATGGCGAAACAAGTCCAATGGTGTCGGAGAGACCAGCGCAGTAGACAGACACAGCTGTCGTCGAGTTTGGAGGCACTGTTGTATCGTCTTTCGTTAGAATCTTGCTCAGTGTCGGGGGACTGTCTTCTGGCGTCAAATGCGAGAAGGGTGAGAGCTCAATTTGGGCGGTGGCACAATGGATGATGGCGTCATGGCGGGAGAGAAAGTCCCATCCCAGGATGACGTCATGAGAGCATGCCTGAATGATGATGAACTGGGCGACATACAGAACGTCCTGGATGACAACGCGAGCTGTGCACCCTGCTGTAGGATGAATGCGGTGCAAACTTGCAGTACGGAGGGATAACCCAGAAAGTGGCGTCGTCACTTTTCGAAGTAAGCGGCAGAGTTTTTCGTCCATAACTGATACGGCAGCTCCAGTGTCAATAAGAGCCGACGCACAAACACCGTCGACAAGCACGTCAATGACATTCGAGGGGCTGCTCTGAGGGCTTTCACATTGCGATAGCGTCGCAGTCCTTGCCTCGGGGACTGCGACGACTAGTTTTCCCGCTCATGAGCAGTCGCACTTGGCCGCATGGGGGACAGGGAACGACGTCGTGGAGACGGCGATCTTCGAGATGGACCTGGGCGAGACCGAGGTGACATAGACGGCGGTTCTTCGTGATAAGGACGGCTGAGTTGGCCAGCAACAGGTGAAGAAATCGGAGCCGGCTGTACGCGATGGCAATAACGGGCTACGTGACCGGCGTAACCACAGGCAAAGCAGATGGGCCGGTTGTCGGGTGTGCGCCATCTGTTCACCGGGGTAGGTCTCACCCATGTCGTAAGGGCCGATGGACGGAACGGTGGCTGCATGGTGGACTGAAGCTGAGGCTGAGGGGTTACGTCAACATACGTAGCGGGCATACCCGCTGCAAAGGACGGAGGTCGCGCAGCAGCTTCAGCGAAGGTCAGAGGGGCGGATGCTTGAACAACTTGGGGTGGCCTGGCGACCACTTGCGCGTAACTCAGGGACGCAGGAGCCGGAGGCTGTTGGGGGTGGTAAGCAGGCATTACCTCCGCTATTTCCTGTTCAATCGCTCGGCGGATGGGAGGGAGAAGGGTAGTAGCCGATTGTTGAACAGCAGGTTGGTGGGCAAAGAGCAGGAGCGAGAACTGACACGCGATTTCCTCACGGATAAAGGACTTCAGGTCTGCCATCAACGTCGCTTGGTCACAACTGGCCTCCAAGCCAGCAAGCGTTGCAGCTCGTGGTGGGGAGCGTCGGGTCATCGAGCGCTGCCGGCGGAGCTCCTCGTAGCTCTGGCACAGTGTGATGACCTCAGCCACCGTGCCGGGGTTTTTGGCGAGCAGCATCGTGAAGGCATCGTCGTCAATGCCTTTCATGATGTTTCGGATCTTGTCAGACTCGGACATGGTGTGATTGGATTTGTTACATAGGTCCAGGACATCTTCAATATAACTGGTGAATGACTCACCAGCCTCCTGAGCACGTTCACGCAAGCGCTGCTCGGCTTGCAGCTTGCGAACAGCAGGGCGGCCGAAGACGTTGACGATTGCGGTCTTGAAATCGGACCAGGTGGCAAAATCGGACGCGTGGTTGTTGTACCACAAACTGGCGACACCGGCAAGGTAAAACACCAAGTTGGTCAGCTTGCCGTCCTCGTCCCATTTGTTGGGGATGCTCACGCGCTCGTAAATGGCGAGCCAGTCCTCCACGTCAGTGCCATCAGCGCCAGTGAAGATGGGTGGATCGCGGATTCTGGGGACACCGGGACAAGGGGGTGGCATTGGAGGAGGCGTTTGCTGAGAAGCGTCGTGGTACATAGTAGATGGCAGGGTACGTGATCGTAGCTCCAAAGGCATAGACAGGGATCGCAGCACCTCCACCAAATTGTTAAGGCGTTTATTAGCCGGCAACGAGCGAGAATATACAATGGCGACAGTCACAGCCAAGCATGGGCTCTCAGCGCGAGCGGCGTCCTTGTTGGGTAGCCCCACTAGAAGGTACTCAAGAGTTCGACCCATTTCAGGGTTTGGAGGCTTCGCTACAATATATATATATATATATATATATATATATATATATATATTGTAAAGAAGAGGAAGTACTCCGGCGCAGAGGCGGCAGCATCGAGTGTGCAGCAGCGGCTCGAGCTCGGAAATTGCGGCTGGTGCATCGCCTTCCAAGCCTTCCAAGCACCAACCTTTCTGGTTAATAAATCTCCTTTATAATTGGTGGAGACGTGCCGGGTACCGTCCCTTACACCTTCCCGCTACCATCCTGGAACTCCGTTCTCGACGGCTACCTTCTGCTATGCCGGACGCCGATCAGCAGACGCTTCCATCTCTTCCGGCCACCTGTCCAGGCAGTGTTCCTCAGCGGGAGCCTCCAATCTTCAGTGGAACAGATGACAACGACGTTGAAGAGTGGCTCTCGACTTTCGAACGGGTGAGCGCTTTAAACAGATGGACGGACGCGGACAAGTTGACACGCGTTTCGTTCTATCTCGCGGGTGTAGCCAGCCTTTGGCTTAGAAACCACCAGGCAGACGTCCGAACGTGGCCGCAATTTAAAACGTCGATTGTAGCAGTCTTCGATCGACCTGCCGTCCGAAAACTTCGTGCCGAGCAACGTTTACGCACACGCGCACAAGAAACGGGTGAAACCTTTACAAGTTACATAGAGGACGTCGTCGATTTGTGCAGACGCGTGAACGCCGAAATGACGGAAGCTGAAAAATGTAAGCACATCCTCAAAGGGATTGACGACGACGCTTTTCAAATGCTCTTGGCGAAAAGCCCGACCACTGTTAACGACGTAATTAGCCTCTGCCAAAGCTACGATGAATTGCGGAAGCAGCGAGCGCTGACAAGACGTCCTTCAGCGCACGATTTGGCATCGCTGTCTAGTGCGATCAGTGGTCATGACCACGCGTCACTAATGGCCGAAATAAAAGCATTTGTCCGCGAAGAAGTTGCACGACAGCTTTCCTTGGTGCCTTTCACACCAGAAGCTACCACAACTTTACCATCGTCTCTACGTGACGTCATTCAAGGAGAGGTCGCCGAGGCCTTACCAGCTGCTCGCGAGCCTAATCTTGTGGCTGCTCCTCTCACCTACGCCGCGGCTGCAGCCATGCCAACTCGCAAGGCGCCTGCGCCTCCGTTCCAGCCTCGCGCGAGCTATCCCCCAGCTCCAGTTCACTGGACCAGCACTAACACCGCCAACCCGTGGCGCACCCTCGATAATCGCCCGATATGTTACACTTGTCGATACCCCGGACACGTCGCAAGGTATTGCCGCCGCCGGACGCATATCACCAATGAAAACCGCCGTGAGCCTTTCTTCCCGCTTGACTCCAACGCGCGATACGGTTCCTCCACTCCAATGCCAGCCCGCTACCAGGACGACCACCGCCCTCGGCCGGGACGTCTTCGCTCGCCCTCTCCACACCGCCGCTCGCCTTCTCCTATGCGTCGACGGCCCGCACCTAACGAGGAGGAAAACTAGACGACGCAGTTCCTGAGGCAAGAACTGCGCAAGTTTCGGTTTGCCCAAGTCCTCATTTGTCACCTACCAATGTTATTGATGTGTTCGTCGAAAATATCCCTACCGTCGCTCTTGTAGATACCGGTGCAGCTGTTTCGGTAATAGATGCTGGATTTTGCCGCTCAATTCGTAAGGTTACGACGCCTTTCTCCGGATTATCGCTTCGCACAGCCAGTGCTCAACCTGTTCAACCGACCGCAGTATGTACAGCCCGCGTGACAATTCAGGACGTTCTGTATACGATAGAGTTCGTTGTTCTTTCATCATGCTCCCATAATATTATTTTGGGATGGGACTTTTTGTCGCGTCATAACGCCGTAATCGACTGTGCTAGGGCTGAGGTCGAATTTTGCTCACTGGATGACCAAGCGTCCGTCGACACCCAGTTTGCCGCTAAACTTGTCGTTAGCGATGACACCTACATCCCTCCATGCTCTTTTGCGTTCGTGCCAGTTTCATGCAGCGCCATATCCGACGGCACGGTCTTCTTCACACCATCTCCAATATTCGTCGCCCGAAGAGCTCTCCCCCTGCCTTTTGCTGCTCTCGATCTTGTACAAGGGTCAACCACAATGCCAATTTATAATCATGAGTCGTCGTCTTTATCTCTACTTTGTCGCGAGTGCCTTGGCCACGTCGAGACAATCAGTTCTTCCAGAATTATATCCGTCCCCGATGAGGTGCCTTCTACCTCCGTCTGTGAACTGGCTGTCGTCTCAGCGCCTGACTCAACGTCGGCAAACATATTTCAACCATTCATCGCTGCAGATTTGACATCTTCGCAGCGTTCACAACTCCTCACCATTCTTGAGAGCTACCGCCACTCTATCGACGTTGAACAAACATCTCTCGGCCGTGCCTTAGCAGTAGAACACCACACCGACACTGGGTCCCACTCACCGCTGCGA